>RJWJ010025923.1:5337-23538 GCA_004363605.1 Indri indri
TTTTTTTTTTTTTTTTTTTTTTTTTTTTTTTTTTTTTTTTTTTTTTTTTTTTTTTTTTTTTTTTTTTTTTTTTTTTTTTTTTTTTTTTTTTTTTTTTTTTTTTTTTTTTTTTTTTTTTTTTTTTTTTTTTTTTTTTTTTTTTGCTTAATTACCCTAGCTAAATTTTCTAGTCAATGTCATACAGAGGTGGTGAGAGTGGCTATAGTTGTCTTGTTCCTGATTTCACACAGAAAGCTTTTAGTCTTTCACCAGCAAGTATTATGTTAGCTAAGGGGTTTTTGTAGATATATTGTATCAAGTTGAAGAAGTCTCTTCTGTTCTTAGTCTGCTGGACATTTTTATCATGATTGAGTGGTAAATGTGGTCAAATAATGTTTTTCTGCATCTATTGAGATGATCATGTGGTTATTCTTTTTTGTATTATATATTGTGTATTATATGTTGTATAAATATATTTCGTATTAATATATTTTGTATTAATATATTGTGTATTATATTGAGTAATTTTTGTATGTTGAACTAATCATACACTCCTGGGATAGATCTGACTTAGTCATAAAATTTCTCTTTTTTCATTATGTATTTTAGTAATTTGAGTCTTGTTTCTTTTCTTTCCTTGGACAATTGAGCTGATGTTTGTCAATATTGTTGATCTTTAAAAAATTATTTTTTATCATTTTCTTTATTGATTTTCTATTCTCTGTTTATTTATACTTTAATATTTATTATTTCCTTTGTTCTGCTTACTTGGATTCAGTTGACTCCTCTTTTCCTAGTTTTTTAAGGTAGGCGGTTAAGTTATTTTTTTTTTATTATTTTTTTTTGAGACAGAGTCTGGCTCTGTTGCCCTGGCTAGAGTGCCGTGACGTCAGCCTAGCTCATGGCAACCTCAAACTCCTGGGCTCAAGCAATCCTCCTGCCTCAGCCTCCTGAGTAGCTGGGACTACAGGCATGCGCCACCATACCCGGCTAATTTTTTCTATATATATATTTTTAGTTGTCCAGCTAATTTCTTTCTATTTTTAGTAGAGATGGGGTCTCGCTCTTGCTCAGGCTGGTCTCGAACTCTTGACCTTGAGTGATCCACCCGCCTCGGCCTCCCAGAGTGCTAGGATTACAGGCGTGAGCCACTCCGCCCGGCCGGTGGTTAAGTTATTGATTTGGTACCTTTCTTCTTTTTTACATACCCACTGACATCTATGCATTTCCCCCTAAGGACTTCTTTAGCTACATTCCATAAGTTTTATGGAATATTCTACATGTTATGTTGTCTTAATTTATCTCAAAATATTTACTAATTCTTTGACTCACTGGTTATTTAGGAGTGTGTCATTTAATTTCCACATATTTATAAATTTCCCAGATTTATTTCTGTTATTGATTGCTCATTTTATTCTATTGTGTTTGGGGAATATACTTCGCATGACTTCAATCTTGCAAAATTTTTGAAGACTTATTTTACGTCCTAATATATGGTCTCTCTTGGAGATGTCTGTGTGCACCAGAGAAGAATCTGCATTCTGCTGTTGTTGGGTAGAATGTTTTGTAGATACCTGCTCAGTCTAGTTGGTTTATAGGGTTGTTCAAGTCTTTTATTTCCTTGTTGAACTTTTGACTAGTTGTCCTATCCACTATTGAAAGTGGGGTATTGAAGTCTTCAAATACTATTATTTAATTGACTATTTCTCCTTTTAATTCTGACAGCTTTTCCTTCATGTGGTTTGAGTCTCTGTTGTTAGGTACCTATATGTTTATAAATTGTTGCAGCTTCATGAAGGATTGACACTTTTGTCATTACAAAATGTTCTTTGTCTCCAGGAATAATTTTGGTCTTAAAGTCTATTTTGTTTGAAATAGCTATCATAGTCTTATTTTGGTTACCACTAGAATGGTATACCTTTTTCAACCATCATACTTTAGATCTATTTGTTTGTTTAAATCTAAAATGTGTCTCTTTTAGACAACATAGTGTTTGATCATTATTTTAAATCCATTATGCCAATCTCTATATTTTGATTGAAATGTTTAATACATTTCCTTTAGAGTAATTACTGATAAGGCAAAATTTACCTATACTCTTTCATTGCTTGTTCTCCATATGCCTTATGTCTTTTTTGTTCCCTTATTTCTCCATTACTGCCTTCTTTTGTGTTAAACACATATTTTTTAGTGCACAGTTTTAATTTCCTTTTCATTTCTTTTACTACGATTTTTTAAGTTATTTTCTTAGTGATTGCCTAAGCATTAGAATTAGAATCTTAATGTAAAACAATCCAATTCAGGTTAATATCAACTTAATTCTAATAATACACAAAAACTTAATGTGCAAAGGTTTGTTTCTGGTTTGTTTGAAATGTGGAAGCACAATGAATTGTTGATGTTAATTAGTTCCTTGATACCTTTTTCAAGAAACCAAATGCACTTTTGCATTTCAGAATTAGGTGCTATACGTGAAATTTTATAATTTACCCTCTTAATGATTTTTAGGTTTGCTTCAGACCATTCTATAATTCAAAGTGAATACATTTAGATAACTATTAAAATAGTTTTCTTATAACCCCTATTCAGAAATTTTTAAATAATACATTAACTTGCTACTTTTAAAAATATTATTTTATTTAATATTGCTGACATGCATCCTTCTCAAATGCAGAATGCCTATTTAGTTTTAGAATTCCCTGTACACTAGCTTTTCAATTAGATATTTACTAAGAATGAATTCATCTTACACATCAAGTTGTCTTTTTACCAATATATTTACTTGAACTTTTCCATACCTAATCCAATTTGTACATTATAATTCAAGCTTTTTAAAGATACCTTATGTCTATAAGGCCACTTATTTATTTAAGTTTGTAAGTTCCACTTTTCACTATAGAGTAAGTGGGTGATGATAAATTTATCATTTTGCCTATTTTTATGTATCATTAAATGCGCCAATATTTTTCAAAGGTCTTAACCCATTGAGTTCAGGGTGTTCAAGTGGAACCAAAATTAGTCTCATTTAAATAATTTTCCTATAGAACATGCACATAAACACACACACATATTCATACTATTGATACTAGCTTATAATTTATGAATCTTCATTAAGAAGTTAGTTTTAATCAACAACTCTACAATATGTATCTTCTTTGTTGCAAGCGAGGAGGATGATCACTGTGGAGGAACACAGAGAAGAGTGGAGCCTATGTCCAGTGAGTCTACCTGAGGATAAAAAAGTAATATGAAGAAGACCAAGAATAATGAGTCAACTTGAAACTATATAACACCTGAAATGACTAAAGTCTCAAGGTGTTAAGTGCAGAGACTGGGGAACATGCACAACTACCATCAGACAATATAGTCATGTTTCTACCACAGGTAAAGTTAGTAAGATGGATGTAAGCTACAAGAGAGTAAATTGAAGGTAACCAAGAAGGAGGTTATTTAGGTAGTTAGATATGTACGAAGATGAAAGAGGTAGTGAGTTTCTTGTCACTGCCATGCTCATGTACGGGATGGATATATGCTTGGCGGGGACTTATGGAGGAAGCACACATTATACCAGGTTGATATTTGAAGTACTTGCTTAGCCTTCAGTCTCCCTCCAAAACCTGGGTTCTTATGATTTTGTGAGACAAAGTACCAAGAATTATTAAATGCTAAAGCTAATTGTGGCACTGGCTCTAAGAAGTAAATTACAAAGAAGGCGAGAGGGTGTAAGTAGCTCTGGCTGAATAAGGGAGGTAAGCATTTGTGGGGGCTTGAGAGGACAGTCAGGGTTGTAAACATGCTCTGAGAAAATCTTTAGAGGAGGTTAAAAGTCATCAAACGTACTCAGAGATCCCTTTGACTAAGATGAAGGTTCACGTAGAATGGTACCGAATGGGCGCAGTGAAGCGCAGTGTGATACAAGGTATGGGAGGAGAAGAGATTTTTGTCAACTGAGAAATACTGTAAAAATGTTAAGTATCATTCCGTTTTGAATAAAAGACTTGAACTCGGTGGTGAAGTGTCAGGAAACCTGGTGGCTGGCAATACCCAGGTCCACGGTAGGCCAAAATATGCGACCCAGCAGAAGTAGAGAGCTCCAGTTTCCTGGAAATAGGAGGATATGCATGCAGCTGGCCTCAAGTGGCAGGACTCCGGCCACCTGGAGAGACTAGTAAGAATAAGGCAACAGCTAAATCTCAAAAAAATGATGCATCCTTAACAAGTAACCAAGATGTGACCTCAGATCTGACACCATATATGAAAGATCTCAAAGAACAAGTCAAAGCCCAGTGAATAGAACTAAAATATAAACTATAAGGGCACCAATAAAGAGACTGGCTTGTTTCCGAGTTCCTAAAATACTAATCTGAGGTTTCATAAACTTTCATCCTTACTGGGAATATTGACCTCCGAGCCTGGGTTAAAGCTGAGTTAAAGACAGAAGTTAAGGGGGAAAGAAGATATCAAAGAATGCAGCTATATTTAAACTTGCATGCCCACTCTGATCAATTGCTAATGGCTTCCTGGAACATGATACTCAGAAGATGTTTCACTTCTCATCAAGAAATAATGCCACACTGAAGTGATTGTGCCTGCCGTGGGTGTGGGACAGAGATCAACAGGCATCACATGTTCATCATTCCTGCACAAGATCCTTCTAAATTAGAATAAGGCTCTGGAATGAATTACACTCAGAGTGTGGCAGACCTTGATCACCAGACTGAAAGATCATAGCCTGTATGAGAGCTAAGGGAAACCACTGGAAGATCATGGCCAACAGAGATGCACCCTCATGGTGTTGAACTACGTTAACCCAACAGCTTTGCAAAGAAGGTGGGTTGATCAGAACAGCAGAGATTCTTCAGCATCTGTGTTTGTGGCTCTGTTTTCACCCTAGTGTGTGAAATGGTTTTCGGTGCCCTCGTGTAAAATTTTCTGTGCAGTGAATTGTAAAAGCAATTGCCAATAAGAATGATTTCATGTACACATAATCCCCTGTGCAGCATGCTGCAAATTTATTCATAATCTTTTCCAGCTAATATGAGGAAACTCAGCTGTAGTGCCAAAACGATAGGATGATTTATATGTAAAACTGAAATCCACATTAAAATTCTTCTATTTGATCTTCTACTCTGGAATTTGAAGGGGAGTACAAGGGATCTTTAAGAAATGACCCTTTCTAAGGTAAAGTGCATGTGCAGGAGATTAGTATCACTGCCCATATAAAGTAGAATTTATGTGTTGCTTATAAATACATGAGATAAAGATACTGAAGAAATGACACCAAGACTAATGTGCAAACCAGGAAGAAATTACAGAATTTAATTGAAATTAAAAAAAAATTCTATTGCAAACCCATTTTATAGATGAAGAAAATGAGGCCCAGAGAACTGTATAGACTTAAAGTTTCCATAACAGTTGGGGGAAGAAACGTAACTCGATATTAGGTCTGCCAAGTGCAAAGCTTTTATGCTTTCTGTTCCACCATGATGTATTTTGAGTTTTCTGCTTCTTAGAGTGCTATCTTTGTCCTCCAATTTCAAAGATTAAAAGTCTTAGAAGTTTTTTGGCTGACCACACTCACTCCTGTATCCTCTTGGACTCTGTGCTACCTTACTCTTGGGAGCCACTTTATGCCTACGCTTCTGCTGATCTAACTTTTGCATTTGTCCCTTGCTATCTTCTTCATGCACTCTTAAATTTCTCAAACGGACTTTTATAAGAGCTCTTCATTAGCTTGGTGGCTTTTCAATTTTTAATGGCATCCAGTTTCCTACTGATTCAGGTTCAACATCTTTATAGTATTCAAGGATGGCACTGCATAGCTGAGATCCAGCTCCTAACCACCTGCAGAGAAAATCACTCCTTTAGTACTTTTATATTGTATTATATGTAACATATGTATATGTGTATACATATAATATATACCCACATGCAGATGTGTGTTGCCTTGTAAACATGCATATACATATTAAATTACACTGAATCAGTGTAATTACACCATGGTTTGCATGCTTGTTTCTCCCAAAGGCTTTCCGCTCAGAGAGCATGTCTGTGTCCACGCTGACCTGCCTGTGCCACTCAGCTTCTTGACTGCTTCATTATCCGTGTTCAGGTGTTTAGTAAGTAAATGAAACTCACTTTCTACTTTGTGTATCTTTCAGGGGTGGAGAACCTGTGGCCTTGGGGCCACATGTAGCCTTCTGGGTCCTTGAGTGTGGCCTTTCGACTGAATCCAAATTTTGCAGAACAAACCCTTTATTCTGTGAAGTTTGCATTTAGTTGAGGGGTCACATTTGGGGATCTGGAGGGCCACAGGTTCCCCACCTACTGTTCCTCACACATTCTTCTCCACCTGTCTCTTTCTTTTCCTCTGTGAAATCTGATATGCAAAATGCCATCACTCTGGTTCCTTTTAGAGCTCTAAAATGGAGTCAGGAAGCCATTTTAGGAAGGACTGACTACCTACATGACCTGCAACTTTGCAAAATTAAATCTTGCTTTGAATCTTTGAACAGGGCCAAACATCACGACCACAACATTCTAGAAAGCAGCCGAAGTTCCCCAGCATTGCAGCTCCTGAACAACGAGAAAGACCTATGGACTCGTGTACTAACCAAGCCGCCTCCACCAATGACAATTCTGCCAACATAACTTGTGAAATCACCCTTATTTCTGCTTAAAAGTCCATTCTTCCCTTCCTCTCTTCAGAACACATTTGACTTCTAGCCCAATCTGTATCTTGCAAATTGCAATTGCTAAGACCCCAACAAAGCCCTTGTCTTATTGTTTTGCAGTCTGGTCTTCCCCCTCTTCTTAATGACACCTCCATTCATGCCCGTCCAGATTGGGTGCTTTTCTACCATTTTAATTTCTAGATATTCTACTCAAATGCTACTTCCTTTTGCATCTCTTCTTGATTATTACATTTGGGAAAGAACTTTTAAAATTCAGACTTCCTACCACTTGAAAATTTCAATATAAGGCTCTTAAAATAAGTGTCCAAAAAGCCTTGTGTTACAATTATTTGTTTATGTGTGCCATTTTCTTATGGATAGCAAGAGTTTTTTTCCCCCCACCAATATTTGTATTTCCTAGGGCAGTTAGTGCCAAATAAAAGAGCTAGAATGCTAGTTTAAGACACAGCACTGACTATATTACTTAATAAAAAGAATAACAAAGACGTCACTGACAATGAAAAGGAAGGATATTATTAGTAAACTGAAACTCTGAGGAAATTTTGAAAAAGTAAGGGAAAAAAACCCAAAATTGATATAAACTGGTGAACACTTCAGAACTCCACAGATAAAGAAAAATTCTAAAATTTCTTTTAATAAATAGGAGCAAGTATTAAACAAACACGAGACTTCTCGTGTTAAATCTAATGTTTGAGAAGAAGAAAGAAACACAGGTGAGCAGGAAAATCACCTTAGCTTTCTAGCAGGAGGGCAAAATTAAGGCGATTCCAACATAGAGTCTCCAAAAGTTTATTTGATCATGCGCCTTTTTAAAAGTTATAAACACTACTAACAAATAACTCTAAGAAACAAATGCAAAAAGAAATCTGAGAAAGAGGACAATATCAGTTTGAAGAAAGATGGAACTAACTTATGACTGGAAAGAAAAAATAAATCTCAGAATAACTCCCTTACTACTGGCATAGAAAACATCATTCCAAATTAGAACATGAAGTCTGAGGGTTACATGAAAGTGTCAAGAAGAAAATAGATAGCGTCATACCAAGTGAATGATTATTCTTTCTGTCAAGAAAAAAGAAAAGCAATTATAAAGTGAGGTTAAAAAAAAGAAGATGATGAAAATAAATCATGGTCCCCAAATAAAATTTTGACATAATTTTTTACCAATTCATGGACTTTAAAGAGCAGTGCCTTTTGAAATAACAAAGTCAAACAAACATTATTTAGGTAATTCATAGGAAAAGAGAAAGCTGACTGATAGTCTCAATTCAGGTATAATCACTTTGGATTTATGATGACCACAAGCTATAATTACTTTACTATGATTTTCTTTTCTAGAAAGTGATTTATTACTTTTGTATAATGACCCACCTTCTAAAGTTTTTGAAAAATTTTAACTTTATGAGGATCTTTAAGAATTTATAGATATCGTTAAGAGGAAATTTTTATTCAAAGTTCAGCAAGTTCTTCAATTTTGTTTCTTTTTTCCAATGAATGTGAGTAAAATCAAATGTAATACTTTAATTAAAATATTAACAATTTTCTCATAATTACTCTTTACTTCTAAGTTTTATAGCACAAGTATGTATCATTTTTAAAACAAAAGCATAAATGTATTGAAAGTACAAATAATTATCTTTAGTGCTTTCATTTAAGGTATTATAAGCCAATTCCAGAGACGGCCAAGAACTTAAGGTAGAGATGAAGTGGTTTCTAAGCCCACTGTGCTATTTATTTCTTCCACTTTTTAAAATAAAAAATCAAATCATCTGGGTGCAGTGGCATGCCTCTGTAGTCCCAGCTACTTGGGAGGCTAAGGCAGGAGGATCCCTTGAACTCAGTAGTTTGAGACCAGCCTGGGCAATATAGCAAGACCCTGTTTCTTTAAAAAAAAATCAAATTTCCATATTTCCATTAAATTTAGAATTTCATCACTTCTGAGTAAATTAAATGAATGCTATTATTAATATCTAACCCAAGATTATTTTCCTTTTATTTTAAGGAAAATAAACTTCAAAATTTTTAATAAAAATCATTAAGATTTAATAAGAAAAAGTTTTGCTTCAAAGGCAATCTGTGTATTGGGCTCTTTTTATTTTATGGATTAAACATAAAGCATTTAAACATAGACCAACCTGTAGTGAAGTGTACTTACAATCATGCATAGCAAAATCTAAGATGTGAAAAGGTCAGAGGAAGCTGGACTGGTCAGTGGTAAAGAGAAGCTGGTGTGTGGAGATGGCCCAGTCATATCTCCGCTAGGATGCACAGGACTCCAAAGTCATGGTCCAGTGGGAAGGGAGAAGTGGTGGAAGTGGGTGGAGCTGGCTGGGGCCAGGTTTGCAGCATAACCCTGTTCTGGAGTATTCATATCTGAGTTTAAAAGGAAGGAGCTGTAGACCAATGTTAGCGGCCTAAGTAGGCAAATGTGGGCTTTGGAGCCAGAGAGACCAGGTATGAAATCTAGCACTGCAACGATACAACCAAATTCTTTAACCTCTTCAAGCTTCATTTTTCTCATCTTCAAAATGATAATAATTTTTACATAAATTCTTACCCCATGACTTGCTATGAGGTCAAAACTGATTTGTGCAAAGCAGGTGGTGTAGTGCTACAATGTCACATGCACTCAGGGCACGACAGCAGCATCACTGTTCCTCTGTTGGCCAGAGACCAGGGAGACCAGCCTGGCAAGAGTTCCAGGGAGCTGGCCACATCTGGACACATGGCATTATCATGACTCCAGAGGAATCTAAAGATAGGTGGGGCTTCAGAAAAGAGCTTTGGTCCAGGCAGGTAGACCTGAAGTGCTGACCAGATATTCATGCAGAAAATAACTGGTATAAAATGGATATGCATGGAAATTGCTGGAAAAAGCCTGGGCCTTGTCAAGCTCCAGGGTTCCTGGGTTCAGTCCAGGCACACAGGCTTTTGTGTTAGCCAGTCTGTGTTAGTCCCCTGTCTGCTTGGGGCAGGGCTGGGTCTCAGGATGTCCTCCAGGATTCATCAAGTTTGGCTCAAAATTCGGTTGAACTAAATTTACAAGTAATGGCTCTCAGCTGTACATTTGAATGATTGATAAAGTTTTTGAAAATATGTTTATACCCAGGCCTCACTCCCTATGATTTTTATTTAATTGTTCTACTGTGTAGCCAGAGTTGAAGACCACCAAACTGAATTCATTTGTGTCTGCAACTAAATGGAGTTAAGAAATTTAGGGCTGCAAATTAATTCCTCAGTTATATAAAGATGTTACCAGCCACTTGCTCTCGACTCTAGTTCTAGCAATGATAATTGTCTTTGGTTTAGTATCCTAATTTGGTCCTAATTTGTCTTAGATACTCTAAACTCATTCCAAAGTTTAAAGGCCACGTGATAACTCTTTAAGTTAGGTAATTCCCTCTAATACACCCTCTTGAATAAAATGTTAAAGTCATAGACGACACCTGTACAAAGCTACTGGGAGACTCTACTGTCATGTAAACATGTGAACATGATGTTATGATCACAGGCGTATTTACTGAGTATTTAAATACAATTTAGATATATTTATGCCAAAACACTTTCTCTCTGCAATTTGCTTCTCTGTACGAGACTCTGCAAGACGGAGCGAGACTTGCTTGAAGCCTTGTTCATGAGTGTTCTTACCTGAGCTTTCGGTCAGACTTTACCCTCCTGATGGCACTCCTGGGGCTAATGTCTGTGACATTAGCAGATCTATGTTTGCAGATGTGTTATCAATCCCCCTAACATGCACACATTTACTGATTGAATTCTTAACTTATTTATTTATTTCATTCATTCAACTTTCCAGTTAAGATTATGACACAATAGCTTCTAACCCATAATCATGACTTCCCATCCCACACCCTTTGCAGAACACACCGCGGGGCTCCCATCCAGGCTGATGTGCCTAGTGAGAGCCGAGTCGGTTCTCCTGAGTCAGTCTGATGTTGTTGCTTTCTCTTTGCTGACTCATCCCTCCATATGGCCGGTTGACAGTCGGTAGCAACTTTGCTCGTCATTACAGTTGGGGGTTTGACAGATGACAGATGTCGGTTGGAGATGGCTCCCTTACACACAGCCAACCAATCACCAGGCACTCCCCAAAGGTGGGGACAAGCTCCCAGCCCACAGATGGCTCGGCCTGTCCCGATTAGGCAGTAATTAAACCTTTTGGCTAGAAACTTCCCTTTCCAGGTTTCCATTAAGAAGTTGTCACTCAGTTCCATATGCGCTGATTTTCTCCATCCCCCAGCGGTTTTTCCCTATCATTCAGGCACCTGATGGCAGTTCACACAAGTGCATTTCCAGAGATTCTGATCAAACAAACCCCAGAAAATCTGAAGGTGGAGTTGCTAGTGTTTAATGCATCACAGAAAAACAATTGGATTATAGACAGCAGTTTTATAAAAGTCAGAGGCGGTTTTAATAGAAGACATTGCTTCTGTCTAAAAAAGGACATTCTAAAAGGCAGTTTATTTTTCTTACAGCTTTCTTCATATTATTGCTAATGTTTATGTTTCAGAATATTGTTTTTTTCCCAACTGGAGTTCTCCATCTGATTATTTGTGTAAAAAAAGGCCTGCGTATTTTGGACACAGGCATGATATTTCAGATTGGGTCCTATAAACTGTTTGCAGAACACAGGCCTACAGTGGAAAGGAACAACATTATTCATGTGGAAAGGAAGACACTTTCTCTGGAACACTCTTTATCCAAACGCTTCTTCCAGACTCACTTGCGGGGATTCTCTGCTTCATGGTTCGGTTTTTCATTCCACAGAATTTTCCTGTGGCAGATTCCCTCCCCTATTTCACAAATATAAAAACCATTTAAAAAATCCCATCTAGGTACCAAATGAGGAATACAGTGCATAATTTAAAAGGATTTATGTATTTTCATATAAAAATATGAAAGGTGCTATTAAAATCCTATGCATTTTATTCTTGTCTACTAGTAAAATAACTAACTTTCCCTAACACAAATGGTAACACTTTTTAAAAATCATGTCGAGTAGAGATTTTCCTATGGAAAAGAAAACCATATCCTTCAAAAATCCAAGTATCTTTGTCTCAGTATTATAGAGAAATATATATGTGCATTTATATATAAAATAAACTCATATCCATGATTTGTTGAAAAAAAAAACTACCTATTGAATTTTGATTATCAATGTGCTTGCTTTCACCAAACCCTATGTGTCATACAGAACTTTATTTCAGTTTAAGTATTTTTTTCAAAGAAAAATTCAGTGGAAAAGAGCATGATCAATAAAAATATACTGCTGGAATCGCATTTTACCGTATATCTGCTGCTTCTTCAAGGTGGTCCCACTAGTGACCACACTCCTCATACACGCAGCTACCTACGTTTCATTTATCTTTGACATATTGGAACTTTATAGTTTCCGCAAGTCATTACCATGTGTGGCAAAGGTGCATACTAAGGATCTCTCAATCCACGATTCACAGGCAGGAGAAGGTGGCGTACGCCTTCGAGAATCTACAACATACCAAGCCGGAGAGCGCTACTGGGGCCTGTTAATATGTTATGTATTATTGGTACAATTGCTTATCGTATTTCCTTTGGAGCTGCCCTCATTCATAATATTTAAATTTACTCAGGAGTTCTCACCTTTGGGCTAGCATTAGAAGCCTTTTGGAATTTATGCAGACTGCTTTAGTAATGCTTTGTGTAATCTACATATTTGCAGCCCAGATACTTGAAAATCAAGTCATTAGAAATCATATTGAAAAATAAAGTATAATAATTTATGCTCTGCATAATTTTATCTCCAAATTTTTTTCCTTAACAAAATTCTCACAGAAGTCCATAGAATTAGTTTGTAAAAATGAAGCTAAATATAAGTAATTAATTTCTAGATGCCAATTCTTTATGGAAGCTATCATCACTCCAATCTGTAGCTGTTGGCTCATGTGATGTGAGGAAGCCAGTAAACACAGATCAAATCCAGTCTTGGTAAGCTTTTTAGCTGTACAGCTGGCATGACCTCCCATGTGTGGGTGCTCCCAAGAGCAGCTCCTGAGGCACAGTTTCCAGTGCAAGCAAAGTATCAGGACCTGCTCAGGAGTCAGGAAGGTGAGGCGGAGAAAGCCAAGCAAGGGTGAGATTTCAGATGATGACCCAGGCTCAGTAAGCCGTCTGCAGGGGGGTCTGGAGCAAGTCCTGCCTCCAGGCAGAGGACTGGGTGCTTGTACCTTCACACCAGCGTTGGCCTGGAGCAGCTGGGGAGTCCAGGGTGGTTTGACCTCCTGGACCCTCTGGCTCTCATTTCCAGTGGGGCAGCCAACCCACTGCCCAACAGCAGTCACTAAAGGTGGCTGCATTGTCAAGAGTTGACAGCTGAGGGAAGGATGCGTAGATTCCATGTTACCTGGGCGTGGAGGGGTGGGAAGAGATTCTGCCTGTTACAGTAACCTTGGGAAAATTACTCACAGTCTCAGAAGACCAGGTTCCTTATCTGTAAGTGAAATGGTGTGTGTAGGAGGAGTAGATAAAACACAGTGCTATCGGGAGGATGGGAGGATGAAATGACAATATATGAGAAAGTGCCTGGCATGGGACTTCAAACGCAGTAACCAGTTAGCAACTATTACTTTCTCTCTGTGCCCGTATGTACATATCATTTTCTGCTTAGGAATGTTCACTGTTCCTTGTTTCCTACAGAAACAAACACTTTACTTTGTCACTCAAGGTAATGTGCCAGTGTGAATCCAACATTTTCACCAACTATTCTGTAGATCAAAACTGTGTAATCTGAAGGTGTTGGGATCCGTGAAGTCCATGAATCCTCTGAAATTGTGTGGGAAATGCAGAAAGCATGCTTTTTTCAGAAAAAGGCTCTGTTGCTTAGAGAGGCAGGATTGTGTTTGAGAGCAAATTCCATCTCGCCCATTTCTTGCTGAGTGACCTTGGACAAATCTTGTGTGTGTTACTGTCTATGTCACTACTATTGCTGCTGCTGCTGTCATTACTGTCATCATCATCATATCATCCTGTGCAGAAAGGGCTCTGTGGCCAAAAACTGTGTGGGAATTATTGCCCCTGAGGCATTTGCTGCTCTCACAGTGTTCATTCAACTTGCTGTCCTTTAAACGTATTCCTGCATGTGCACCTTTGCTCATGTGCTAATCCCCTCGGAAGTTTCCTCTTCTCATCACCCACTTGCACCCACCTTCCGAGGGCCAACTCCTATATCAACGTTCTCGCAGTCTCTGGCCTCCAGCATGCTGGCTGCCCTCTGAATTCCCATTTCATCAGCAGTTTATTTAGTCGGTCAACTGTAATCCAACACTTTTGGGGCTACCATCAAAGTTCCCAATTGTTTATATCTTTTCCTTGCTAAGAAATTAGATTCACTATGGCAGGCAAGGCCTTGCCTATGTGACTTGATGACTTACTCATCAACAGTCTTACAGAATAGGTAGATCCCAAGCACACAAAGTAGACACTCAAATATCATGTGTTAAATGTACCATTCTAATGCAGCCCATCCCCATTGCCAAAGCAAGTAGAAAAAAAGAGTGCATGAGTCACCTGACACATCGTAGGTGCTCAATAAATATTGACTGAGTGGATAAATAAATGAGTAGTAAAGTTTTACTTAAATTATTAATGTGGTTGGTGTTAGTACCAACATTGATGAATATTGTGTTCAAGTTCAAGTTTTAAAGCAGAACTGGAAGGAAGAGAATGGACTTTTTTGCACACAGCTATTTTTGAAGCAGCAAAGGGTGTCATAACCCTGGCAAGCTATTGCAAGGCACTAAAATCACTGTTGCCGCGGGGCTGGTTAATGATACCTTGTTAGTGACAGAAGATAATGAGATGATAAGGGCAAGATTCATTGACCTTTCAAAGGCTTTTGATTTACTAAATGACACTGTTGGATAAGCTAATTAAATTTGGCTTTTCTCCTGCAGTGATAGCTGGGTTCTGATCTCATTTGATTAGTAAGAAAAATCAGAGGCTGTTTTAAGGCTATCAGCCTGATTTATTACTATTCCTATCTGATGGTGCCTTAGGGCTCAATAACTGATTGGCTTTATTTTATTTATTTTAAAATTATCTTTCTGATGCTGGAGATAATCTAGGAATTCACTTCTAGAGCAATGATAATACCACTTCAAATAAGGTTTCTCTTAGTGTCCCAGAACTTAATATGCTCTCCTTCTGAGTCACTCCATTCGCCAACAAGGAAGATTTTGAAAGATAAGCTTACAGATGGTGAAAGCATTACTTGGTGGCAAACTCCCTTATTACACATGAAGGCAAACAACTCCGAATTAAGCAAAAACAGAAAAGCAAACAGTCTGGTGATAGTTTAGTTAGTAAGTCTACCTAACTGTCAATTTCTGGGGAATATGCTGCATGTCCATGCAATTCTATTTCAATGGTAAAATCTTGGAATTTTGCTTAGTGAATATTGGTTTGGCTCTGCTCAGTGAAGTCCTACGTTGAACGCCAGACTTCTCAGTAATGGCAAAAAATACTTACATTTATTTTTTAGATTGAGGCACAGATTTAAAATGTTTGACACCTATAAAAAGTTTTTTAATTCTATTCTTCCTATGATATGAATTTTAATTCTATTGTTTATTAATTGCAGTTAAATTTAAAGAATGTAGAGCAATACTCCTTTTAAACGAAAATGAGTTTATTTTTTAGAACTTGAGAGTGCATATTTATTTCCCTTAAACTTTCAATAGCACACCTATAAATAGTCATTCAAAAAGTTGAGCTGAATGCTAACGATGAAAAAAAATCATAACTCACAGCCAGAATTTATAGAAGAATGACAAATTGGGCTTCTGACCTTTCCATCACATAATAGTAGACAGTTAAAAGCCCATATTAACAACCCACACTTACTATATGACCCCACAGCCGTTCCACGTCTAGGCATTTAACCAAGAGAAATGGAAGCATAGTTCCTTACGAAGACTTGTACACACATGTTCATGGTAGGTTTATTTGTCATAGCCCCAAACTGGAAAAAACTCAAATGCTCATCAACGGGTGAAGGGATTAAAAAAAATTGTAGTACGTACATACTACGCTATATGATTCAGCAATTTTAAAAAATGAATTATTGATACATCAGACAACATTGATGAATCTCAACATTATTGTGCTGAATGAAAGAAGCCAGCAAATAAAAAAGCACATACTGTGTCCTTTCACTTGTATAAAGCTCTCAAAAATGCAAAGTAATCTTTAGTGACGGAAAGCAGATAGGTGGTCGCCTGGGAGCAGGTGTGGGGGAGTGGGCGGGGACAGGGATGGGGAGTCAGGGAGACGATTCTTCAGGGTTTTCCAGGGAAACAGAACCCACAGGATGTGTGTGTGTGTGTGTGTGTGTGTGTGTGTGTGTGTGCGCGTGTGTGTGTGTGCATGATACGGGGTTGCATTTATTTTAAGGAGTTGGCTCATGAGATTGCAGAGGTGTAAGTCCAAAATCTGCGGGGCAGGCCAGGAGGACGGAGACCCAGGGAAGAGGTGCAGACCAAGTCCCAAGACATTCTGCTGGCAGAACTCCTTCTTGCTCAGGGGAAGCCAGTTATTGTTCTGTTAAGACCTTCAACTAATTGAATGAGTCCTGTTCACACTGTGCAGGGCAATCTGCTTTACTCAAAGCCTACTGATTCAAATGTTCATCTCATACCAAAACACCTTCACAGAATCATCCAGAATAATGTTTGATCCAACATCTGGGCACGGTTGTCCTGTCGAGCTGACACAGAATTAACTAACACAGGGAGGGACAGAAGTAAAGGATTAGGAAAGGACATAAGGAAATTTGGGTGTTTATGTAGACACTGATTATCTTAATTGTGGTAATGCTGTCACAGGTGTATGTGTAAGTTAATCAACCTGTACATTTTACATATGCAGGGTTTATTGTATGTCAATTATATTTCAATATGGTCGTTTTAGAAATTGCTAAAAGAATTGATTTTTAATGTTCTCACCACAAAAAATAAATTGGTGAGGTGATAAATATATTAATTAGCTTGATTGAACTTTCTACACTGAATACATCATATCGTGCCCTATAAGTATACACAATTATTATTTGACAATTAAAAATAAATTAAAAGAAAAACTTGTTCCAAAAAAAAAAAAAAAAAGATCGAAGTCTGTCTTGCTCAAAAATCAATAGGTGAGCCTCTGTGGTCCAAGCAGTGGCTGGTGACATTGCCGAGGTCTCATCTACTTGTCTGAAATGACTCTTAAAAAATGCTCATCAGCAGAGAAATAAAATTTTTATATATGAAAATAGTCTATTGAAACTGTCCAGAAGTTCTGCTTTTTGAAAATTATGTGTTGAAAAAAATAGGTATGCGATAAACTGTGCTTTTGAGTCTTCTGGGCATCATCGAAGACTTTACATCTCTAATATTTATAATTTTCTCCAAGTAATATAGTTTTTCTAAAAAGGCTGTTCTTTTGGTATGTGGGCTCTGATGGTGTGAATCGAGTAAGGGCACATCAGCACGTGGTGCACAAATTCATGCAGGCAGGGGCGCTGTGTGCCGACGGAGGTGGCTTCTGGCAAGAGAATTTACTCTACAACAGAGCACCCTGCTTGTTTTTCCCTTTCTCCCTCACCCCACTGCCACCCCCCACTGGTAATTGGTAGATAATGATTTTAGGAGCAAAATAAACCTTCAAATTATACACTCTTTCTTGTGAAAAAAAAATGAATTAAATTCATTTCATGGTTGTAAATGCTAATGAGAATCTGAGAGATGTGTTAAATGAAAGTCCAAATGGGAAGTTAATATTATTTAGGCCCAGTAGGCTCAAGGCCTTCAAAAAGAATCATTTGTCATTCTTGACACTTTAAAATAATAACTAAGTTGAGTTTCTCAAAATTTTGTTTGTAAGAATTTTCAAACCTCACATGTCAGCATTTAAAGGTGATATGACTATCTGTAGGATCCGTGAAATGCTTCTATTCACGGCTGTTTCTCTCATTGATCCTCACCTCTTATAGCTGATTCACTGAGTTGACCCAGGTGAAAATACCCCCCAGAATTTGCCTAGGTCAGCAGAGTGAAGATGGGGATTTCAGAGGCCATGCAGACTCAGAATCCTACTCAACACTGTGTTCCAGGAAGCCACTAACAATCGATCATAGAATACCAAGGGAATTGAAACACAGTCTCATCATGCCAAATGGCACAATAGATCTAGAAAGACCAAGTCTGAAGACATATAATAGTATCATAGACATAAAATATAATCATACCCAAATGCTTTGTACCTTGCATCTTATAAACACACGCCGTTCTTAGCCTATAGAGATCTGTTATGGAAAGACTCTACCCATGTCTAGAAAGCTAAAGCTTGATGGAGGGAGGACTGGGTATGGGAGAATACTCTCCATTTTCTGGGCAGGGAAACATGGCACTTGATTATTCAGTCTTTACTTAGGCACAAAGTGTCCGATTCCAGGAAAGGCTACAGTAGGCTGTGATTCCTCATTAGTATTCTCCAT
>RJWJ010025924.1:0-23422 GCA_004363605.1 Indri indri
TTTTTTTGAGACAGAGTCTCACTCTCTTGCCTGGGGCGAGTGCCGTGGCGTCAGCCTAGCTCACAGCAACCTCAAACTCCTGGGCTCAAGTGATCCTTCTGCCTCAGCCTCCCGAGTAGCTGGGACTACAGGCATGCGCCACCATGCCCGGCTAATTTTTTCTATATATATTTTTAGCTGTCCAATTAATTTTCTTTCTCTTTTTTTGGTAGAGACGGGGTCTTGCTCTTGCTCAGGCTGGTCTCAAACTCCTGAGCTCAGAACGATTCACCCGCCTCGGCCTCCCAGAGTGCTAGGATTACAGGCGTGAGCCACCGCGCCCGGCCATAGGGTCCTTTCTTTTTTGTTTCTGGTTAATCTAGCAAGAGGCCTGTCAATTTTGTTCATCTTTTCAAAGAACCAACTTTTTGTTTCATTAATCTTCTGTATAATTCTTTTGTTATAGATTTCATTTAGTTCTGCTCTGACCTTAGTTATTTCTTTTCTTCTGCTGGGTTTGGAATTGGTTTGCTCTTCTTTTGCAAGTCCTTCGGATGATTCATTAGTTGTTGATTTATGATCTTTCTGTCTTTTGGATGTGTGCATTTATGGCTACGATTTTCCTCTTATGACTGCTTTTGCTGAATCCCACAGATTTTGATAACTTGTATCCCCTTTTTCTTAGTTTTAAGAATGGGGTAGAATGTTCTGTAAATGTCTGTAGGCCCATTTGTTATAGAGTTACATTTAAGTCCATTACTAACTATTTTTAACACTCTTTGCTTATTTTCTGCTTGGAGGATCTGTCCCATTCTATCAGTGGGGTGTCGAAGTCTGGCTATTATGATGCCACTGTTTATCATTTTATTTAAATCAAGTAGGGTTTGCTTTATGAATCTGGGCTCACCTGTGTTGGGTGCATAAATATTTAGGATTGTTATGTCTTCTTGTTGAATTGTTCCCTTCACCATTATATAATGACCATCTCGGTCAAAAGAAAAAGAAATTTACTTTTGCTGACTTAAAGTCTGTGTTATCTGATATGAGAATGACTACACTAGCTTTCGTTTGGTTTCCATTTGCATGGAATATTGTTTTCCATCCCTTCACCTTGAATCTCAATGAGTCCTTGTGGGTTAGGTGTGTTTCCTGGAGACAGCAGATACTTGGTTTGTAATTTTTTATCCATTCTCCATTTTTTAATCCATTTTAGCCTAAGTCTCTTGAGTGGAGAGTTCACGCCATTCACATTTATTAAAAGAATTGATAAGTGGGGTGGATTTCTGTTCATCCTGTTGAGTAGAACTTTATTGCTTTGTTTTACCTCTTGAGCCATTGTGTTATCTGGGCTCTGAACTTTAGCTTTTTGGTGGTTTTACACTGGGGGGCGTCTATTGTGCTGATCCATGTATAACAGTTCTGAGTACTTACTGCAGGGCAGGTCTTATCTTGATAAATTCCCTCAGTGTTTGCTTGTCTGAGAAAGTCTTTATTTCTCCCTCATATAAGAAGCTTACTTTTTCAGGATATAAAATTCTAGGCTGGGCATTATTCTGTTTGAGAAGACTGAGAATGGGGCCCTAATCTCTTCTGACATGTAAGGTCTCAGTTGAGAAGTCTACAGTTAGTCTGAAGGGTTTTCCTTTGTAAGTTGCCTGCTGCTTTTGCCTTCCAGCTCATAGGAGTGCCTCTTTCATGTTTACTTTGGCCAGTCTAATGACTGTGTCATGGTGATTGCCTCTTTGCAATGAATCTCCCAGGGGTCCTTTGAGCTTCTTGAACCTGGATATCTAGATTTCTAGCAAGGCCAAGGAAATTTTCCTCAATTATTCCGGAAAATAGGTTTTCCAACCCTTGTGTATTTTCTTCTTTGCCCTCAGGGATGCTTATGATTCTTATGTTAGGCCTCTTTACATAGTCCCGTATTTCTTGTAGGCTTTGTTTGTTTCTCAGTTCTTTCTGTTTGACTGTCTTGTTTAACTCGAAGGTGTTGCCTTCAAGCTCTGAGATTCTTCTGCCTGATCTAGCCTATTCTTAAGGCTTTTCACTATGTTTTGTATTTCCTTGAATCTTTCATTTTCACAAGTTCTGTTTGATTTTTTAAAAATAATTGGATTTGCTTAGTAAATTTTTCATTCATTTCTGGCATTGTTTTTATGGCTTCTTTGTGTTGTGTTTCTATTTTCTCTTATATTTCATTGAGCTTCCATATAATCCATATTCAAAATTCTTCATCTGACATTTCAATCTTTTCATTTTGGTTCGTATCCATTGTTAAGGAGTTATTGTTTTCTTTGGGGGGTGTTCTTTCATTCTGATTTTTCATGTTTCTGGAGTTCTTTTGCTGGTTCCTTCTCATCTGGCCTCTTGGTCAAGACCTGAGAGTGCTAGGCCTGATTTATGGGCCTGTCTTCAGGCCCCCCAAGGATTGATCCCTGAGCATGCCATGGAGAGGAGTGCTGGTCCTAATTTGCCTATGAGGTGTTCTAGCAGGTTTTGTGTACCACTCAGTTTAGTCTGACCTGCTGTCTTCGCCTGTTCGCAACAGCGTGTACTGAGTTAGATCCCCCAGCTTACTCTTGGTGATGGTGGGTCGTACTTATGAGTGTGAATTGGCCACACCCTGTTTGCTTGAGTTGGAAGATTCTATGATGGGCTGTATCATTGTTCTCCCTCTCATTGGTTGATATTTGTGTGATACAGACAGCTGCCAAGGTGTTCTTTTGTGTCTTTGGTAGACTCTGGTCCCCTAGGTGTGGTACTTGAGTGCCCCAAGCTTTAGGAGGGACCCTGTAGCTCCCAGGGGGTTTCTTGATCTCCACCACCCCCAAGGTAGGGGGAGAAGCAAGGCAGTTTCTGACTAGATTGTGTGATGCTGAAAGGCTCTGCCAAGCCTCAGCAGGCTCAGACGTTGCTTTTTCAATCTCTTCATTTATATGGGTCTTCTTTAACATTCTTTCTTAAAGAACCAGATATTTTATTATTACTTTTATATTTATTCTGTGGCCTCAGTAATTGCCAGTGATTTTCCAAGATATCATTAAAAAAGAACAATCGCAACTCTGGTAGTTTACCATCTAGTTAGTGAGATAAGATGAAACATATGAAAGGTTTAATAACAGTAAAAGCCTGGGCTGGGCGCAGTGGCTCAGATCTGTAATCCTGGCACTCTGGGAGGATTGCTTGCTCTCAGGAGTTCGAGACCAGTCTGAGTAAGAGCAAAAACCCATCTCTACTAAAAATAGAAAAATAAGCCAGGTGTCATGGTGTGCACCTATAGTCCCAGTACTTGGGAGGCTGAAGCAGGAGGATCGCTTGAGCCCAGGAGTTTGAGGTTGCTGTGAGCTAGGCTAACGCCACAGCACTCTACTCAGGGCAATGGAGTGAGATTCTGTCTCAAAGAAAAAAAACAAAAAAACGAAACAGTGAAAGCCTGGAATAATACAAAAAAGTAGCAGATATAATAAACTTCAGACAATTGTCAAAAAACTTGAAAAAGTAGTAATTATTTTGGGAATCAAATGAAAGATCACTTTCAGTAGGAATTGTGAGAGGAATCTCTACTAGATTTATTTCATCTAGCTCTTGGAGAATGAGTAGGACTCAGAGAGGCCCAAAGTCTTAGGGAGGGAATTTCAATTGGGTTGAACAACTTCAGCAAAAAACCAAAAGCTGGAAAATATAAAACATTTTTATGAAAAAAAAGTTTGGCTATAAAAGTAGAAAATAAAGATTAGAAAGGTCTCTTAAAGACAAATTATGGTTAATCTTAAATGCCAAACTAAGGAATTTGAAATTGAGCATACAATATGGGCAATAGGGAACCAAGACAGTAAAGGTTATTAGACTTCCATATAGCATTATAACACTGAATATAATCTATTTTTCACATCTTTTCCCCATTAGTCTGTGCTTTGTTCTTAGCACATAATAGATCCTCAATTAATGTTTTCTGAATGAATGAATGATTTGGAGACTCCATTTGAAGGAGAGAAATGGGAGACATAGAAACCTCTTAGGAACCTATTCCAATAATCTGGTCATGAGTTATTAGTGGCCTCAATTTAGATAATGACAGTAGGAAAATAAAAAATTTCCCTGAATATAGTATGTCTGTCCTGTTGTTCCTAAACACTGGCACAATAAATATTTATTGGTTGGTCTGAGTGCAATGGTGTTTACAACTACTTTTTGTGTAAACATACAACATACAACCAGTGTTTACAACCAGTTACAGATTCCTTTGTTCCTTCTCCACTCCCACTGCTTCACTTGACCAGCCTTAAATATTTATTTATTTATTTATTTATTACCATCAATGCTGTGCCTTAGAGTAACAAGATGATTTTTTAATAGACTATAAAGCTAAATGTTATGTTTTCTAATATATTTGCCATTTTAAAACAAATACAAATAAGTAAACTACTAGTTATAAGACATTGTAAGTTAAATATATTGAAGGTTACCAAGTTGTTAAGACCATTTGGGCATTAAGAATGGAAAAAAACATATATGGGGCTATTCTTGGACTGGCAATTGATACAGACAAAGTTTCAGGAAGATAAGGAGGCAAGGATATCTAATATTAATGATATTTAAAATTGATAAAGTACTTTACAGTTTTCAGCTGGGAAATAAAGCATTGCTGAAGAAAATCCACTGACTTATGCCAGCCAAGAATACTACCATTCTAATTTCAACTGGGTCTTGAATTCTGCTTAGTAACCCTATTATTCATTCCTAATTGATTAGTATCTTTATCCTTATTTTATATGTGAAGAAAGGCTCAGAAAAGTTGTGTCTGAAGGCCACTAGCAAGTGGGTGGTGGAACCAGGACTCAAATCAAGTTTGTTGACTTCTGAGTCCAGTGAATTCTCATTTCTACAACCAAGAGCCAAAGGATCTTGTAAGGGTAGCATCAAAGTGACCACGTATTATATCTCCTGGATAGGGACTCAGATTTGGCCAGAAAGGACTATTAGATTGATTAACCTAGAAGGGGATAAGCAATTAGATTTCTCAATGAAGTGAGAACCTTTCCACTGTCTATAGTCAAACAGTAAAAATGGAAGGAAAAGAAAGAAAAAGAAGGCAAGAACAAGAGGAAGGAGATGAAGAAAAAGGGTAAGAAGAAAAGGTGAAGCAGCAATGACTGTGGTAAGAAACCATAATACATTGGAAATATCAGCAGGTGGGATAACAATGAGATCCAAAGCAAGGACTTGTTGATATGTGGCTTGGATGGAGTAAATATGGAAGTCAACAATGTTGTTGAAAGCTATGTGAGGCTATTGTTGACATCTGCCAGCTCTTTGCAAGATTAGCCTAAACATTGGCTCAGATTAAAATAACACCAGTTTGTTGATGCTAGCGTTATTATTCTAATGCTATAAATACAAAGGTCAACATACAGGCAATGTAGAGCTTATAGTCTAGTTTAGGAAACAGACATTAAGCAAATAAACACATACATGTATAAATACAGATGGTAATAACATGGCATATAAAACATTTGGGAATATGCAAGATGTGGCTGGGAATAGCAAGTACGTTAAATTGACTGGAACTTAAGTTTGTGGTGAGAAGTAGTGGGAAAAGACTGTAAGAAAGACAGAAGACACTGAAAAGCTTTAAAATGCTAACTTAAGGAATCTGTATTTTCTTAGGTTGGCAGAGGGAGGCTGATAAAAGTGTTTTGAGCAGAAGAGTAACACAATAAAGGGCAGTGTTTTAGGGAGGTCAATCATTCAGAAGTATATAGGATGAATCAGGAGGAGGATAGAGCCCAGAGGCAGAGGATGAGTTAGGAGCTATACCAACAGTGTGAGAAGGAGATAATAAAGGCCTGTAGAGGGCATGGGACACATACACATACAGACACAGGGCAAATAGGGGCTGAAATCCAGCCTGGACTCTATTTACCCATCCCTACACCAGCCGGGTTGCGCCTGGGTTCATTTTACTAATTCTCACCAAGTGACCCTATGGGCTAGCAAAGGCCCTGGGCCTGTGTTACTTCTGTTTGATCCCTCTTCTCTGGTGAGAGAATTGATCTACTTCAAAGAGATTGTGGGAGTCTGAACATATTAATAGTTTTTTTTTTATAGCACTGCAGTGTCAAAGGTGAAAACACAAATATCAAAATCAATGACCGGGAAGAATACATGACATGTTAATACAGCTCTTTTGATGTCAGGAAAATTTTGAGCCAACCTCAGGAACAAACTTTTTAAATTGCACTTGTGAAACAACCTCAACCACTCAGCATGGAATGAAAATCAGTGATAAGATGAGGGTGAGGGATACAGTAGGGCCAGAGATGAGGATTTAGGTATCATCCAGCAAACAAACCATATGCAACCCAGAGTCACTTATTTAATAATGAAATTTATCCTGGTTTCCATTTCAAAATGTGGAAGATAGACACTTGGGCTTCCTGATAATGCTGACTTTGACTGGGGATATATGATAAACACTGGATGAAGTGGGGATGGGGAAAGATATTTGGGAAATAGAAAAGAAGACCATGACTTGAACGATTTGAATTGATTGGATTTATTACCCAACTGCCATTTTTCTTGCAGTAGACTTTGTGGTTGTCTTCTTTAAATCCATTACACTCCTCTCCATTTGTGGAGCAGCCATAAAATTAGAGGACTTTAGTTCCAAGGGTAAGCTCCTATTTGTCTAATCATTTTTGTAATCCCATATCCCATTCCAAAGTGATTTATTCAGGGATAGACATAAGTCACCAAGTATATGGTATTTCCCCGGTTGTAGGGATTGGTTCAGGAATGAGCATAAGCCATTGAGCCTATGAGATATGTGGTTTGCTAGCAACTTGCAGGAAAAAAGAAATGTTCTCACTCTCTTAAGAGAGCTTGCAAAAGCAATTCTCTTAGTGCCCTGACACAGAAAAGGAGGTTGTTGGTAGCATGTTGTGAATACAAAGTTAAGCCAGGCTTGGGTTGAAGCTGACACTCCAGAAGACTTATGGGAAAGATGGAAAATAACTAGATTTCTGACGGCATTGTTGAATAGCTGAATCAAATCTACTTGAATCCCTCAACTGACATCTAGTTACATGAACCAGTAAATCCCCTTTGTTATCTTTTCAGTACTTTATTGAGGAATAATTTATGTGCATTAGAATGCAAAAACCTTAACTGTACAACTTGATGACTTTTTACATATATATACACCCATGAGGCCTTTATATACAGTGAAAGGTCCCTCATGCCTCTCTCCAGTCAATAACTCCCCTCCCAAGATACCTATCATTCATTTAAATGAAATAATATGGTATGAATTCTTTTATGTCTGGTTTTGTTCACTAAGTATAATGTTTCTGAGAATCATCTATGTTATTCTCATGATAATTTGTTCCGTTTTTATCCTGAGTAGTATTCCATTATATAAATGTTGTTGTCCATTCTCCCTCTGATGGACATTTAGGGTGTGTGTTAGTCAAGATGGGATTATAGGCTGGGTGCAGTGGCTCACGCCTGTAATCCTAGCACTCTGGGAGGCCGGGGCAGGAGGATCACTTGAAGCCAGGAGTTCGAGACCGGCCTGAACAAGAGCAAGACCCCCGTCTCTACAAAAAAAATAGAAAAATTAGCTGGGTGTGACAGTGCACACCTGTAGTCCCAGCTACTTGGGATACTGAGGCAGGAGGACTGCTTGAGCCCAGGAGTTTGAGGTTGCAGCGAGCTATGATGATGCCACTGCGCTCTAGCCCAAGTGACAGAGTGAGACCCTGTCTCAAAAAAAAAAAAAAAAAAAAAAAACACCCCACCCCAAGATAGGATTATATGTACAAGAGATTTATTAGAGGTTATGCTTAACAGGGAACACAGGCAGGAAGCTAAGAGCTAGGGAAGATTGTGAGAGCCATCAGATCTCAACGCAGATGAAACAGAAAAGAAAAGAAGGAAGATTGATTGGGAGGGCCTAAGACTGCAATGCAGTTCTAAGAAAGTTAGTTAAGACCAAATTAGCCCATTAGAGAAGTCCTGTATCTCCCAGGAATGGGCCTGTCTTAGTACTACTTTTGTAGCCAGTCATTGGGTAGGAGCAGCTTGTGGAAAGCATAGCCTGTGGGTAAATGCGGGGATGGATTTTAGAGCACAGCAGCTAAGGCAGTCAGTAAAGTATGCTCCCTACAGCCAGAGATCTGAAAAGAACATTTTCATGCTGCCACAGTTCATTTCTTCCACCTAACAGATTTATTTCTCCAGGCAAGATCAGAGAGCAGATCCTTCATGGTTCTCTTCCTGAGGGGAAACTGCATTCCTCATCGCTACGATTGGTCTTGGAGCCACACCTAGTACTCATCTTCCTCTTCCTGCATTCTCTATTCTGAATTCCCTTCACCCTCAGTTATCACCTAAGCAGATCTTGGAGCTTGCTTAGTGGTATGACCCAAAACCTCAGTTCAAAGGGTTCTGAGCCCTTAGCAATCATACTTTCTAGGCCAAGATCATCTCATGTATTCACAGTTATAGTGGGGCAGGGAGGGACCCAGGAAGACCCCTTCAGTTCTACATGTATTCCTCTCTGTGTAAAAAGAACACTACCTCCTTCTGTTTATAGGTCAGTGACTCCTGCCAGTATGCTAACTCCTCTGCTTACCTGATAGTCCCTAGGCACAAGGAGTCTCTGGTGCTCTGGCAGCAGCTGTAACTTAGGGTGCAATGGATTCAGACCTTTAATCCTACATAACCTAAAGTTGTGGGGACAGGAAGCACAAAATCTCCCAGGTCATTGAAAATGATGATAAGTGAGGCCACTCCTGGGTTTCTGAACCTACATCTCCTTTCTGTTGGATACTATATAGAGATACCTAATTTAATGCATAATCATCATCTTGAAGAATGGTGCCCCATCCTTTCAAAATGTTGTCTCTGAGCTGAGCACTTCAAATGTGCCTGTAGAAGGACATTTCGGCATTTCATGAGGCTGGCTGGATAATGTGATATGACCAAGGCACTCCCTTCTACCTGCATACCTTCCCAGCTCACTACTGGGGAAAGTTTTAATGATGGGACTGATACTTTGTTGCGCCAGGGGATATCTCTGCATCGTTTGACACCAAGGATAGGGTCCTCATTACCAGGAGGGTAGTGAGTCCTCATTACCAGTCTCCATCTTATTTCCTGTCTTCTTCAACCTCTTCTGGTACAAACTGTCACAGATTGGTTCTCCAGGAAGCAGAATTCAAGACAGACTTGGGAATGCAAAAAGTCTCTTGGTGAATAACACCTGTGAAAAGAAAAAGGAGGAAGTGGGATGGGCAGGCAGAAAGGTCAGGCCATGATGCCAACCTGACAAGGTCTCTGCCAGCCCAACAGAGAGCTCCAGGGCAAAGATTGCCCATTAAAGGGGCCTTGTATTAACCTCACAAGCTGAGGCAGACCCTGATGAAGCTAATAGCTATTAATAGAAATTTAGCCAAACACATTCCTTGCAGCTGAGCAGAAAGTTCTCCTGAAAGGGCCACATGAGTGGCACAGTTGTGGGTCTGCCACCTTTTCCTCTCTTCCGTGCACCCACCCTATCAACTTTTCCAGGCACTGGTGCCTCCAAGTCCTGAGCTTTCCTAAAGTTTGCAATATAAACAAACATTCTACTTTGTGGATTCCCCCATACTGCTATAAAGACTCCTGCCTTTCTTCTTTCTCCATTCTGCAAAGACGGTTTGTGCAACTCAGCCACACTGTGACTTAAAACTCTGCTGTGATTTGATTACTGGTGGATCTGTGACAGTGTTGTTTAGAAGCCAATCCAATAGGCCTCCAGGGTGAGAATCAACACAATTAAAGAAGTACTATGCCAGAAGTAGAGAATAGTAGTTTCCAGAGGCTGGGGTAGTTAGGAGGGAGGGGGGAGTTGGGAAGCTGTTGGTCAAAGGATACATATTTATAGTTAGATAGGAGGAATAATTTTAAGAGGTCTATTGTACAGCATGGTGACCACAGTTAATGACAATATACTGCATTCTTGAAAAATGCTAAGAGTGTGGATGTTAAGAGTTCTCACCCCAAAAATAATAACTATGTCAGGTAATGCATTTGTTAATTAGCTAGATTTAACCATTCCATAATGTATATACACTTTAAAATGTCATGTTGTACATGATAAATACATTGTTTTATGTCAATTTAAAAAATAAAAAATAAAAGAAGTACTATTCCAAGTTTTCACTCATTGACTACAAGCTCAGTTCCACAAGATAGAAACGGCATTCCTCCCTCAGAAATCCCCACAGTCTGTGTTGTAGTGAGGGCTGTTTGCTGGGAGGGCATCTGAGAACCCAGCAGGTGGGAACAGAGGGAAGGTGGGGGAGAGAGCCGAAGAATGACAGAGAAAGGGAAGAAAGATCATATCAAAGGCAAAGACCCCAAAGATAATCACTGGTCCAGGGAAAACCAAGGATATTGGCTGCTTTTTGCTGTTTCTTGCCTCTTCCCTGCATAGTGTATTAATTGTTAATCAAAGAATTTAGGTTTCACATTTCTTCACTCTTCCTTTGGATCATTTAGCCAATAGCTCCTGTAGAGACTGTAGCAGTAGTTACTGCACTGGACTGCCAGGATAACTGCTATTCCCAATCATTTTGCCTTTAATTTGGTTAATCCTCAAACAGGATCTTGCTCTCAGGGAGACAACAGGAAGAACTGTCATATAATTACCACAGTCTTCTTGAAAGATGGCAATTGCAACGAAATCTTTGGAATTTGGGGCATTTCTTTTAATGTTCCATATGTCAAAGAATTCTGCAGTTATATAAGCAGAACCTTTTAACCCTAATTTCTGCATAAAATATTTTTAAAGTTGGTTGAATCTCTGATCTATTTCCCATGGTGGCTATTCCAAATCTTCTTCACAGAGACACTAAAGCTCTGAACCCATCATTCTCATAATTTATTTTTATATTTATTTTTTAATTTATTATTATTATTATTTTTTTTTTTTTTGGAGACAAAGTCTCACTCTGTTGCTTCGGCTAGAGTGTAGTGACATCATTATAGCTCACTGCAACCTCAAACTCCTGGGGTCAAGCAATCCTCCTGCCTCAGCCTCCCGGGTAGCTGGGACTGCGGGCGCACACCACTGATGCCCGGCTAATTTTTCTATTTTTAGCAGAGATGGGGGCTCTCTATTGCTCAGGCTGGTCTCAAACTCCTGAGCTCAAGCAATCCCCCCTCGTCGGCCTCCCAGAGGGCTAGGATTACAGGCATGAGCCACCCCATCCGACCAATATGAATTTTTTTAATGCTGAAAACATACGGAGATACGGAGTTCATTTGATAAGAGGGACCCTAATGAGCTTTAATTTATTTCAGTTGCCCCATTTACAAAGAACATGGATTTGGGCCTAATGAAGTTTAAAATTTGGGGGAGACGGGTTTAAAGGAAAGACAACTCTTAAGATCACTGGCAGTTATCCTTAGTGATAAGTAGTGGTACCTTAGGTCCAAATAGAACGGGGAAATAGTGCTATGGGGAAAGCAGCATTAGAAACATAATCAAGTCACATCAATTGTGTGAAATTTCTAGGAATGATCATATATGTACACTAAGCTTCTTACTCTTCTTGGGCTGAAGTGAGAGGTCTGGAGACTGAAAAACAGAAAAGTAACGTATTCATCAGAAAATACATAAAACATAGGGGGAAATGAAAAGTGTACCTAGAATCTGTGAATTAAATATGTTTATACCTTCTTTCAGATACATTAAAACACTATATCTAATGTTACACTCTCATTTACACATTAGATGATGCACCTTTTCTGGGCCTCTAAACCATGTCATTCAGCCTCCCACATCCATCTGTAAGTAAATTATGAACTAGTTTTGCTTCTTAACTTCAAACTGTAACTTTCTCATTTTACCCACACAGATGTCCTTTCAACATGTTAGTAATATGCTGAGTGGAGTTCTGACCATGAGGACATCAGGACTCCTCACTAGAAAATATCTAGCCAGCTAATTACTTTGTATTTATATCAAATGCTTTTTATGCCACAAGTTCTACGGGAATCAACATTTTACAATACAGGAAATTTATTGGTTGAAGACATATTCAGATGCAGAAAGAAAAATCACTATCTCTTTCCTCCCAGGAACAAAAGTTAGGAGCAGGTAAGAATTCAGAAAGTCCCTCATCAGTGCAGAAGTACAGGCTTAGAGTCTTTCCTTTGCCGCCAGGGTGGTGCTGAGTTCAGCATAAAGGCATCCTTCAGTTGAAAGGCCTTGCCACTTATCAGCGATGCTCCCTTTGGTTAATTAGAAATACTAAAATAACATGGGAATAATTTTGCTAGCCTAAAAGAGCATGAATAAATTATATAAAAGCCATGAGTAAACAGAACATTCACATTAGCTTTTCATAATGGTTCCCATCTCAACTTCACAGACTTGAAAAGGCTCCAAAATTCAATGTGATGAAAAGTCACATTCAGCTGGCCCCAACCACACTTCAGATGCATAAGTAGCTCTTGTGCAAAAGACAGCATGCTGTAGAGGTAAGGAATCCGTTTCTCTGAAATGTATTTTGGCTGTGTTATCATGTGTACTTAAATAGAAATAAGGTGTGATTTTTTGGCCAAGGATGCAGTATGACCTTGTAATAAATTATTTCTTATGATGACCCACTTCAGAGGCTTTGGTTGGGTGGGGGCGACAATAGTGAACTACCCTTCTCTCAAGTCCCAGAAGGATACAGAGAGTAGTGGTTCTCACCAGAATGAACGTTCTCACAAAGGGGAGGACAGAACTCTCATGATATGCTATGTCCTTCCTTCCCTAAGGCGGACAACCACGCCTGTTCAGGGCTGCCCCTAGGGAGTGCAGGGTACTAGAAAAAAAATTTTTTTACAGGGCCCCTGTCTATATAAACAATTTAATTCACCCCATGTCAACACCATTCTGGTAGCCTAATTTTGTGCAATTCTGTTTAAGAAATGCCTTGTTGGCTAAGGAGTATCCAATCTCCAGGCCACCTATTTAGAACTGGGACCCAGCCTGGAACCCTGGAAAGACTCCATAGCATGAGTCATACAGTTCCTCAGAATATCTGCCCAACTTGATGCATGAAGTAAAAATAATTAGAAAATGATATTTTAAATAATCCAGTTTTCAATAGTATCAAAAATCATGAAATATGTATAAATTTAACAAAGCATGTGAAAAACCTCTACACAGAAAACTATAAAACATTTGTAAGTGATATTTAAAAAGATCTATATAAACGGAGAAATATATCATGTTTGTGGATCAGAAGACTCATTATGGGTGTCAATTCTCCCCAAATTGATCTATAGATTTAATCGATTTGGGCAGGGTATTTTTCGGTAGAAATTAAAGAGCAGTTTCTTAAAGGTATATGGAAATGCAAAGGACCTAGAATGGATCAAACAATCCTAGAAAGGGAATAAAGGAGAGGACTTACACTACTTTACTTCAAGACCTATTATAAAACTATCGTATTAAGACTGCGTGGTACTGGCATAAGGACAGACACATGGGTCACTGGAGCTGAAGAGAGAACCTGCAAACAGACACACAGGTACATCGTGAGTCACAGGCACCAAAGTAATCTAAGGAAAATGGAACCCTTTCCACAACAGTGCTAGAACCGACGAACATTCATATAAGTAAAATGGACCTCAACCTCTGTGTCACACCAGATTAAAAAAATTAATTCATGACAGACCTAAACAAAAAACCTAAAACCAGACTTCCAGTGGCACAATTGGTTAGTGCGCGGTACTTATACAAAAAACCTAAAACTAAAACTTTTAGAAAAAGGGAACCTGTGAGTAGACGTTCTTTTCTTTTTTTTTTTTTTTTTTGAGACAGAGTCTCACTCTTTTGCCTGGGCTAGAGTGCCGTGGCGTCAGCTTAGCTCACAGCAACCTCAAACTCCTGGGCTCAAGGGATCCTCCTGCCTCAGCCTCCCGAGTAGCTGGGACTACAGGCGCACACCACCATGCCCGGCTAATTTTTTCTATATATTTTTAGTTGTCCAATTAATTTCTTTCTAATTTTAGTAGACACAGGGTCTTGTTCTTGCTCAGGCTGCTCTCAAACTCCTGAGCTCAAACAATCCGCCCGCCTCAGCCTCCCAGAGTGCTAGGATTACAGGCGTGAGCCACCGCCCCCGGCCAGACGAACTTTCTTAGACATAATGCAGAAAGCAATAATCATAAAAGATAAAAGTGGTAAGTTAGATTTCATCAAAATTAAAACTTATATTCATCAAAAAATGTCATTAAGAAAATTATAGGCAAAACCACAAACTAGAAGAATATGTTCACAAAACACACATTTGACAAAGGACTTGTATTCAAGGTATATAAAGAATTATTAAAATTAATGTTAATAAACAGGCAAATTATTTAAACAGACACTTAAAAAGGAAGATATACAAAAGGCCAATATGTACACAAAAAAGTGCTCAACATCACTACTCACCAGAAAAATGCAAATTTAAACCAATATGTGATATCACTAAATACCCACTAGAATGGCTAAAATTTTTAAAAACTGGTATCATCAAATGTTGGAAAGAAGAACTCTCACACATTGCTAGATGGAATGTAAAATGGAACAACCACTTTGTAAAAATGTTTGGTAATTTTTTATAAAGTCAAATATAAACCTACCCTTTAGCCAGTAATTTCATTCCTAGGTATTTAGCCAGGGGAAATATTAATTTAAAAAAATCCACAAAAAGGCCGGGCGCGGTGGCTCACGCCTGTAATCCTACCACTCTGGGAGGCTGAGGCGGGCGGATCGTTCTGAGCTCAGGAGTTCGAGACCAGCCTGAGCAAGAGCGAGACCCCATCTCTACCAAAAATAGAAAGAAATTAATTGGACAGCTAAAAATATATATAGAAAAAAAAAATTAGCCGGGCATGGTGGCACATGCCTGTAGTCCCAGCTACTCGGGAGGCTGAGACAGTAGGATTGTCTGAGCCCAGGAGTTTGAGGTTGCTGTGAGCTAGGCTGACGCCACGGCACTCACCCCAGGCAAGAGAGTGAGACTCTGCCTCAAAAAAAAAAAAAAAAAAAAAATCCACAAAAAGATTTGTATGAGTTTATGTTTTATGCTATTCACAATGTTTTATGCTATTGTGAATAGCATAAAACAGCAAATAACCCAAACATTTTTCAGCGTTTGAATGGGTAAACAAATTCTTATAAGTTAATGTTACTAAGAAATAAAAAGAAACAAACTACTGATACATGTACCAATGAAGGAAAAATCTCACAAACAATGTAAGCAAAGAAGCTATGCACAAAAGAATACATACTAGGCCGGGCGCAGTGGCTCAGGCCTGTAATCCTAGCACTCTGGGAGGCCGAGGCAGGTGGATTGTTTGAGCTCAGGAGTTCGAGACCAGCCTGAGCAAGAGCGAGACCCCGTCTCTATCAAAAATAGAAAGAAATTAATTGGATGGCTAAAAATATATATAGAAAAAAATTAGCTGGGCATGGTGGCGCATGCCTGTAGTCCCAGCTACTCGGGAGGCTGAGACAGTAGGATTGCTTGAGCCCAGGAGTCTGAGGTTGCTGTGAGCTGGGCTGACGCCACGGCACTTGCCCCAGGCAAGAGAGTGAGACTCTGTCTCAAAAAAAAAAAAAAAAAAAAAAAAAGAGTACATACTGTATGATTCCATTTATATGAAGTTCTAGAATAGGCAAAACTAGTCTAACATAAAAAATAATCAGAACAGTGGTTATCTCTGGGGCTTAGAGGGAGGGATTGATGGAGAAAGAACACAATAGAGCTTTCTATATTATGAAGGTGTGGGTTATAGAGGTCTATCCATTTGTCAAAATTATATAATTAACTTTTTTGTATTTCAGTTTATATAAATTTTACCTTAAAAATAACTGCAAAAACAAAATAATAGTACTAACAATTGCAGGTGAGTGGGTGGATGAAACAAAAATGGCAGAATGTTGCTAATTACTGAAGGTGGGTGATAGGTACTTCGAGTTCATTATACTACTATTTACTTTGTATATGTTTGCAATTTTTGATAATAATAAGTTTTTAAAATCAGCTGGGCCTGCCACCCATCAAATAGCTCATCTTCCCAGCACCTAAAGACTATTTAAAATCTCCTCCTCCACTCTGCTCAAACCTTCCATCTCCCCTCCCATTCTCAGTAGATGACCTTGTCTCTTATGTCATAAACAAAATAGAGCCATCTGACAGAAACACTTCTGACCTCCTACCACTAAACCTACAGCTCTACCAGCATCTGCACCCACATCTTTCTCCTTCCCTCCTGTTCCAAAGAAAAGGGTGGCATTTCTTCTGTCCAACATCAGTCCCTCCACCTGGGCCCCAGAGCTTCCCCCAACCCCCACCTCACTTTCTCAGAGACCTCGTGCCTTTGATTATTACTATCTCCTCTATCTTCTCCCCTGGCCCCTTCCCATCAACCTTCAACCACAGTCAAGTCTCTCTCATCCTCAAAACAAAACAAAATGAAACATAAAACCTTGACTCCACATTTTCCCCTGCTACTATTGTATTGTCCCCGCTCCTCTTCCACAACCAACTTTCCTGAAGAGTTGTGACACGTATTGCCTCAGCCTCTTCCCACTTTACTCACTCTTTGGCCACATCAGTCTGGTTTCCACTTCTACCATTTCACTGAAATGGCTTTTACTGAGATCACCAATGATCTCCATGTCACTAAAGCAGAAGAATGTTTTTCAGTCCTTATCTTGCCCACAGCCTCATTTTGCTACTTTCTCCCTCAGTCTCTATATTCTAGCTGTCCCAGGAGAAGTGTGGCAGTTGAGTCCTCCAGGAAGTAGACGCTGAGATGGAGTCAGGAAGGCAAAAGGTTTACTGGGGAGCAGTAGCACTTGTGAAGGGAAAAGGGAAGAAGCAGGATTGGGGCAGAGGGAGCCATGAAGATGCCGTGCAGACTTGTCAACGTCTTTGCCGGTCCAGTGGGAGCTTTACAGCAAAGCCTGCAGCAGTCCCACATCGGGCAGAAAAGGTCGGGACCTCGTCCGACAGTCTTAGTCACCGGCTGGGCCGTCTGAGAAGAAGCTGAGGTGGAACTAAAGGAGTTAACAGCTAGAAGCTGTGAGTTGACCCTACTCCTCATGGTCTTTTTCTCCCTCCCTTCCTTCCTTCCTCTTTTCTCTCTCTCTTTCTTTCAATTTTAATTTTTGTTGAGACAGGGTCTTACTGTGTTGCCCAGGCCAGTCTCAAATTCCTGGGCTCAAGTGATCCTCCCATCTCAGCCTCCACAAGTGCTGGAATTACAGGCATGAGCCACCCTGCCCAGAGTCATGGTCCTTTCTTGAAGGGAAGCAGCCATTTCAGTGTCTGTCACAAGGGGCCGTAGGCTCCTGCTAAAGCCTAGGGGATTAGGGAACATTTCCTAAGGAAGTGACATTTAAACTGAGGCCTACTGGATAGATGAAAGTTGCCCAGGACAGTGAGAGTATTCCACACCAGGGAACAGTATGTGTGAAGCCTCTAAATGGCAAAGGTGTTGGATCCTTGAAGGAACTGAAAACAGACCCATGTGGTTGAACACAATGTGCTTAGCACATACAGTGCACACTCAAGACATGAGTCTTTTTCAAACTGAGTGTGTATAAGACTTTCTTGAGGATGTCTAGTAAAAAATGCAGATCCCTGAGCCCCACCCAGAGGTTCTAGTTCAGCAGGTCTAGTGCACAGCCCAGTCCCTGTATTTCAATAATTACTTTCCCCAGGGATTCCAGCCTAGGCATTCATGAAACACACTTGGAAGACTGATAAACAGCAGCTGTTATTATTATCTCTTTACTTGTCTGTCTCCCATAGACCATGGGTCCTCTCAGAGAGTGTTCTAGAGTAACTGGTTCCATGAACAAATTTCAATGACCTCTATATGTTTTTTTAATAATCCTCTCCCTTAATTATTAATAACTACTTGACATTTTGTGTTATTTCCCAGAAATGATGGATTTTCTGCAAGACAAAGGAGTGGAGATTCTGAAGGCCCCAAGGCAGACTTCCTGATGCCAGGACTCACCATCCCCCTCGACCTGCCCCAAGACACGTGCCCCCTCCTTAAAAAGCCCCAGATCTCCATTAGTCAGAGAGACAGATTTGAGGCAGCTTCTCCCATTCTCCTGACAAGATGTCTGCCATATTAAAAAATTCCTTTCTTGGCTGGGCACAGTGGCTCATGCCTGTAATCCTAGCACTCTGGGAGGCTGAGGCTGGAGGACTGCTCGAGGTCAGGAGTTCGAGACCAGCCTGAGCAAGAGCGAGACCCCGTCTCTACTAAAAATAGAAAGAAATTATCTGGACAACTAAAAATATATGTAGAAAAAATTAGCCGGGCATGGTGGCACATGCCTATAGTCCCAGCTACTCGGGAGGCTGAGGCAGAAGGATTGCTTGAGCCCAAGAGTTTGAGGTTGCTGTGAGCTAGGCTGACGCCATGGCACTCACTCTAGCCCAGGCAACAAAGCGAGACTCTGTCTCAAAAAAAAAAAAATTCCTTTCTTGCTTGGCAACACTCGTCATCTCAATAATTGGATCTTTGTGCAGCGAGCAACTTGACCTAGACTGAAAACCCCTTGTGATTTTGACAATACTAGCACTATGTATAAAATATGCACTCCCAAAACATTTGAGGAATGAGTAAAGGACAAAAAATGGAGGCAGGGCTACGCAATAAAAACGCAAAATCTAAAAGCACTTTGTAAACTATATGTAACATGTTCTATACCATAAAGTAGTGACTTTCAAACTTTTTGACCATGTCTCACAGTAAGATATACATTTTACACGGTGACCCAGTACACACACACACACACACACACACACACACACAACTAAAAAGTTTCACATACCAATACATACCTTTACTGCATGTGAAGTATTTTGATATTTTCTATTCTATCGTATTATCATTTTCCAAAAAATATATTGTTTTCATGTCCCATTAATGGGTCTTATGCAGTTTAAAAAACAATGGGCAAAGTGCTTTCTTTGCCACTACCCCCTCACCCACCCTACCCCCAACCCCCCAGCTGTGATTTGGCCTTGCTAGATTAGCAACAAGTACCCAGGAGTACTCTGCATGCTTCCTTCCCAAGTCTTGCACATGCTGCTTCCTCTGACTAAAAGGCCCTTCTCACATTCCTTACTTGAATAATTTCCATTTATTCTTCCTGTTCGGTAGCCTGAGGTGCTTTCCCTTCCATGGGCTTTCCCTTCCAGTGTTCTTATCTCTGTCCAACCACTTATCACTCTGTATGGCAATTGTCTGTTTACCTGCCCCTATCCCGCAGCATGCTGTGAGTACTTGGAAGTCAAGAATTGGACAAAACGAGCACTCAAAAAATGCTTGTTGAATACCTGAATAAAATGCAAAGTATTGTTATGTGCTGTTTTGAGAGGGGAAACCAGCTTGAATGATGTAATTATGTTGTTAAAAAACATAAAACTCCTGTAAACAGACCAGGAGAAACTTCATTCTTCCAGATCCCTCCAGTTTCTATGACTCACTAAAACTATTCACTATTTTAGTCAGGTTTTAGTTCAAATAGAGTGTAGATTTTTACTGTGTGGTTTTCTTACAGAGCCTGAATATCTAAGAATTCTAAACATAAATATCAATAGAAATATTGATTCATGGAGACATGATAAAAGCTTTGGTGCTGAAATCAAATCAGACAGGGTCAAGTACCCAGTATGATGGCCGTGAAATCAGTTGGACACATGGCCCTTAGAGAACGGGAGGAATTGAAATTACAAGGTCTTGGCGAGGGACTGTGGCTCACAGGTGTAATCCTAGCACTTTGGAAGGCCAAGGCAGGAAGATCGCTTGAGGCCAGGAGTTTAAGACCAGCCTGAGCAAAAGTGAGACCCCCATCTCTACCAAAAATACAAAAAATTAGCCAGGTACGGTGGCGCATGCCTGTAGTCCCAGCTATTTGGGAGGCTAAGACATGAGGATCACTTGAACCCAGGAATTCGAGGTTGCTGTGAGCTATGATGACGACACTGTACTCCAGCCTGCATGACAGAGCGAGACCCTGTCTCAATAAAAAACAAAATTATTTAAAATATTAATTAGAAATAAAACAATTTGCAGCTCATCTACGCCAGACACTGACTCCCAGCCCCTGTTCCACAAGCCATAACTATAGCTTTCATAGAATAAGAGACTGATCCCAGTGACTTTACCCTGATAAGAAGACCACCAACCACAGACTGGTTCTGGCTGATTAACCGAGGCTGCGCACTTGAGTGCCTTTGTGTCCTGAAAAGACCTTTTGACGTATAGGGCCTAATTGTAATACATTTAAATGTTAAGTCTACACTCAAAATTAAACATGGTTCATATGTAACATGCATGTTCATTCAATGTGCATGCATTAGGATCACCTTCTTGAATATTCATAGCTCCTCCTGTTACATGTTGAATATGTATACTTGACAATACTTAAGCTTAAATTTCTGTCTTACCCCTCCATCTCTCCAAGTGCCTAATTCCAGACTTTGGCCAGAGGCTATGCTGCCCAGCCAGTCAGAATGGCCACCTCGTAGGCTGTAACCCTTTATTAGAAATAAAGCTTTCCTTTCTAAATTATAAACTGTATGATTTTTAAGTTAAAAAGGCTAAAGGAAAAAACAGACTGGTTTTTTCCATTCTACTCTGAGATCCAACATAACGCACTTCTGTGACCACAGAGGTTTTTTTCCCACACACACCAACCAATTCTCCAGCAGACACTAACAAGATATCCTATAAATCAATTCAATTCTGATGCTATATATGTAGGATAGTATCAGATCCCACAGGTTAAGGGCCCAGTTCTGCAAGACTGCCCCCACTTCTGACACCAATTGCAAGTAGTAGGTTGTTCTACTTCTAACCCACTGGCTACAAACCAGGGTTCTCATAACCCCCTCTTCAGTTCAATTAATTTGCTAGGATGGCTCACAGAACTCAGGAAAATACTTTACTTACACTTGCCAGTTTATTATAAAGGATATTACAAAGGATATAGATGAACAGCCAGATGAAGAGATGGATAGGGTGAGGTATGGTGGTGGTGGGGGCAGAGCTTCCATGCCCTCTCTGGGTACCGCCTTCCTAGTACCTCCATGAGTTCAGTGACTCAGAAGCTTATCAACTCATTTTCTTATTTTTCTGTTTTTTTTTTGTTTGTTTGTTTGTTTTTTGAGACAGGGTCTTGCTCTGTTGCCTGAGCTAGAGGACAGTGGCATCATCATAGGTCACTGCAACCTCAAACTCCTGGGCTCAAGTGATGCTCCTGCTTTAGCCTTGAACTCTTGGTCTTGAACTCTTGGCCTTAAGTGATCCTCCTGCCTTGGCCTCCCCAAATGCTGGGATTACAGGTGTGAGCCACCGCACCCTGCTGATATTCTGCTTTTTAAACACAATATTCTACAGAATTATATTTCAATGTGTTGGACTGATAGCATGCTTACTTTCAGTGCTGTTAAATTTATGTCATTTTTAGTGATTCTGTCATCCTCTAAACTTGAATGTGAAATATTGTTGACATTAATGAAAAATCTAGTGACAAGTTGTTCAGATTATATGAACAAGTAAAATAAATCACCCAGAAGCTGATGTATCATAACAATGATCATAACACATCTTTGGTGTGGTCAAGAGTTTAGGGCCAAGGATTTAAGTCAATACACTGATTTATTTGTTTATTACACAGACATTCAATGAGTGCTTGTGCATGCCAGCGTGTGGTAGCAGTGGGGAGTACAAAGATGAATCAAACCTGGTTCCTGACCTCCAGAAATGCATTGGATCCATCAGCATTTTCCCAAAACCTGATTCTGACTTTGTAACCTTGTTTTGTACATGTTTTACTTTGATGTAGCAAAATTCAGTAGGAACGGCAAGCTTCGTATCTCTGATAAGTGTTTTCCATAGGGCAGCCTGGACATTATTTCAATCTTCCACAGTCTGACTGTTAAGCCACAGAACTGTGGTGTCTGACTGAAAACAGATCCTTGCATATCTGTTTATGTGCTTCTAGAATTTGGTTTTCAGCACATAACAATTCTTAGAAATATAAAGGAAGACCGTATAAATGGACACAGAGATCATACTCCTGGATGTCAGTCCTTTCCAAGTTAATATATTGTTAAGTGTGATTCTAATCAGTCATCAGATTAATTTTTTAAATATTAACATGGTTTAAAGATAATTCAAATATCTTCTGAAAGAATATAAAAGTCAACATTTTTAAAAATAAGTGAAGATTAGCCCTTCACAGAACCTTTAAATATGTTACAAAACTATAATTAAAACAGTGGTAAATTAGTCTTAGCCAGAGCAATCAAGGAAGAGGAAGAAATAAAAGGAATCCAAATTAGAAAAGAGGAAGTCAAATTGTCCCTCTTTGCAGACAACATGTAGAAAAACCTAAAGAAGCCATCAAAAAACTCTTAAAACTGATAAATTCACTAATGTTGCAAGATACAGTATCAACATACAAAAAGCAATGGCATTTCTACACACCAATAATAAACTAACTGAAAAAAGAATCAATAAGGCAATCGCATTTACAATAGCCACGAAAATAAATAAATAAAATATCAAAGAATAAATTTAACCAAAAAGGGAAAAGAGGCCAGGCACAATGGCTTATGCCTACAATACTAGGATTTTGGGAGGCCAAGGCAGGAGGATTGCTTGAGGCCTGGAGTTCGAGACCAGCCTGAGCAAGAGTGAGACCTATCGCTACAAAAAAATAGAAAAATTAGCTGAGCATGGTGGCACATGCCTGTAGTCCCAGCTACATGGCAGGCTGAGCCAGGAGGATCACTTGAGCCTAGGCATTTGAGGTTGCAGTGAGCTATGATGACACCACTGCACTCTAGCCAGGGTGACAGAATGAGGCTCTGTCTTAAAAAAAAAAAAAATTGTTAAAATGACCATGCTGCGCAAAGCAATCTACAGATTCAATGCAATCCCTATCAAAATACCAATGACATTTTTCACAGAAATAGAGAAATCCTAAAATTCATATAGAACCAAAAAAGAGCCTAAATAGCCAAAGTACTCTTGAGCCAAAAGAACAAATCTGGAGGCATCCCACTACCTGACTTCAAAATATATTACCTATATTAGGTTATAGTAACCAAAACAGCATGGTATTGGTATAAAAACAGACACTTAGACCAATGAAAATGAAGAGAATCCAGAAATAAATCCATATATTTACAGCCAACTGATTTTTGACAAAGGCAACAAGAACACACACTGGGGAAAGGACACTGTCTTCAATAAATGGTACTGGGAAAACTGGATATCCATACACAGAAGAGTGAAACTGGACCTCTATCTCTTGCCATATACAAAAATCAACTCAAGATGGATTAAATATTTAAACATTAGACCC
>RJWJ010025925.1:0-23425 GCA_004363605.1 Indri indri
TGTTTACTTGTATTGGCCATGTTGTACATTATATATTGAGGAATTACTTGTCTTGGATTTATGACTTCTTCTAGGGATGGCATGCCTAAAATAGTTTGTAGGCTAAATAGAAGAAAGAATATAAATCTTTTTTTTCTTCATAAAATAAGCAGGATAGATCATACATACTAATGAGTATGACTGGCTAACAAACAAAGCCGTCAGAATATTTTATTTTTCTTTAAACCAAACTTCTAAGGTTTACATTTAGTATCCACTTTCAAATATATTTATCTCAATACCTTTTGAAGGATTCTAGTATATACCCCAAACTATAGCCATAATGCTGATACAGAGAAAAAAGCAAATCACACTGAAACATTCTATTTCCACTGTACTAGAGTTATAACAAGAGCATAAATTAAGAAACATATATAAATTCTATAATTCTCTAATTAATTTGAGAATTAATCTGTTCTTATTCATTTGCATATTTTGATCAAAATGTCAAATTAATAATTGAAACATTTCAGGAACTTTATTAAAGCTCATTTTTATCTTACTAGATCAGAATAATACAGCGCCACACTTCTTCAACATCTTCCTGGCTTATTTCTCTATTGTCAACTAAATTTTCTTGATCTTCGTTGATTATTTCATGCTTTATTTTCTCTGTATTTTCCTGAAACAAGAATTATTTTGGTTAAATCTGTTATGCTCAAACTAAGAAAATATTGAACAGACACCATTGCTAATACTTAGTAATTCTATTAATATCTGTCCAGTCTATTAATGTAGTCCATCAGCTATAAGGTAAGTGTTTCCTGAAGAAATAATATAACATATGGCAATGGAGATTTTGGTTTTGCGACTATCTGCAATATTCTCAAATCAATTTAAAACAAAACACACTGGAATTATTTATATATTTATAGAATGGTATTTATATACCATTTTCAAGTATGTCTTACTACCATTTTTATCATAGTTTCTATGGGTTCCAAACAATTTTACACATACATTATTAGAATGTAGTGTAGGTTAGGAGATTTCACTATTGTCTTTAAATATTAATATATCACCTACTTTTAATGATTCTATTATTAAGCACATGGTAATTATATTTAAACTAGTGACTAGTAAAAGGATGTTTTACCTGAGAGAAATGTAATCCATGCTTTTTAGGAGTTCTACGAGATAAGTTTCGTAATTTAAAAATACTATCTTTATCTTTGGAAAAGTTCTCTATGCTGTTTTTTCTCAATTCTGGATGCCTTCGTGGAAGAGTTTTAAGTGGAGAAGTTGTAGGAAATCTGGTTTAAAAATAATAAGCAATTAAAAAATGTAAGATCAGAAACAAACTTTTAGAGCCTATCTTAAAAATCACAAAAGAACCTCATTTATTGACATTACCAAGGAACAATATTCTATGTAAATTAAATTTTCCCATTAAACCTTTTAAAACTATTTTTTAGTTTCCTACTTTCTTTAGTATCTTGTGCATATTTTACCTTTACTTCTGAATAATTCAGGGTTATTATTAGAATCAGTTCTGTTGGAGAGGTATTTTGCACACAAAATGGCTCCAGAATGCTACATTTTCTAAATTCCTTTGGTGAGATATCGAATTTGTATACATTTCCTCCCTTTTGTTTGACTGTGTTTGTCCTAATTTCTAGAACTTGGTTTCTGTTGCTCCCTTTGATAAAGAATTTTCCTTTCATTTTAATATAAAATATTTCAAAGATAAGAAAGTAGGGAATACAAACCAACATCCATGTAACTACCAACCAATGCAATTGTTGACATTTGCCAAAGATTCTCTTTAAAAAAAATGAAAGAAATTCTTTGCTCATTCTATTTTTTTCCCCCCTTCCTAAAACTATTAACCTATAGTTTTTTAACTATAAACTTATACCTAGTATATTTCCTTCTTGTTCATCTCTTATACTTTTAATAAATATATATAAACAATATGTGGTTTGGGGTTTTTTTCATTTTATTATATCTTTTATCACACATTAAGTTTACACGTAAGTTTTTAGTGACCTCACAAGTTCTTTCTTATTTCACTGTCATACAAATATTTTCTTCTATTCTCTCCTAAGAGTTTTATTTTTCATACTTAGGTATTTAATCCATGTATAACTTATACCAAATTCCCACACCCACATATGTGTTAGTTTATTTGTTTTCCCAGTACCTGTTTTAGGTTAATTTAAGTCCAGGTATAAGGTAAGGCATTTTTCTTTTTCTTGTTCTTTAAAATTCCCTTAGATCTTTACCAAATGAATTTTAGAATCTGCTTGTTAAATTCTACAAAAAAACTATATTAGGGATTTGAAAGAAAAGACTTATCTATATGATACTAAGTCTTTTCATTCATGAATAGGGTATCTTCTCTATTCATTCCTTTCAATACAATTTAACAATTATCCCTAAATAAGGTCTTACACATTTTTGGTAAAATTTATTTCTAGGTATTTTATGCTGGCCTCAGGGAGTCAGAAAGGCTCCGCAGAGGTTTCAAAGGAGCTGAGATTAGAAGAAATTTGTAAATTTACTAGTCTGACAAATGTGTAGAGTGCTTCAAGGTAAAAGGACATTTCAGGCAGACAGATTAAGATTTGTTGAAGAATGGTCTCCGCTACTCATCTGTAAAAAGGGACTAATACCTACCATGCTTGGTTATTTTAGGGATTAAATAAGAAAACATGAGAATCATAAAGCAGAGTTTCTGGTACATGACAACCGCTTAATAAATATTCTCTTTAACCTATATTTCTTCTGTTATTTGTTACATATTGTAAAGTTTGCTATTATCACATGTATTCTTAGGTTATACTAAATTATGTTATTTGAAGGCAAGGACCTGTGAACTTGTATAATTCTACAATCTATGAAAGTAAAAGTCAGTAATGCTGTCCTTGAAACGTTATAAAGCTTTCAGAATATGCGGAAGTGATAATATCTCACTGTTTCCCTCCTAATTTCCTACTTCATTATATGTTATCTTAACATTTAAAAACCTTGAATTTTATAGCAATTAACTTTCACCTTATAATTTTCCTAAATGGTTTTAATTGGATCAAGAGCAGTAACAATTTTCTAAATAAACTATTACTTCTTTTGAAAAACTGCTGTTTTATAAAAGTATAATGAAAGTAGAGATAAAACTTTACTGTAATTCAGTTTTGCTAATACATATCCACTCAGTACCTGAATAGCTGATTGTTGTCATCGAGATTTTCTGATCCCCATCTGCCTTTGATATCTTCAATTACGTGATTCTTAAGAAATTTTCTCAATAGTTGGATAGTCTGTTGCCTTGTAACTTCGGGACCAAAATTGCTATCATTTCTTAATAGGTCATAAAGCCAATCCACTGCTTCTCCTGCTGTGAAACAATTACCAAATTTTTTAAAGTGTTGTCTGTGTTTTCTTAGAGGCATTCCTGTTCGAAAAGATGTGGTGACTTCATTCCACTGTAAAAAAAGGGAAAATATTTTTTAAAAATTAAACAAAAATGAAAACCCTTACTGATTGGAAATACATTAGGCAGCCGAACATGGTGGCTCACACCTGTAATCCCAAAACTTTTGGAGGCTAAGGTGGGAGGATCACTTGGGTCCAGGAGTTCAAGATCAGCCAGGGCAACATTATTTTTTTTCTTTACAAAAAATAATGAAATACATTAGGCAAAGACAATTCTTTAATTCACATCTGATTATATCACAAAAATTCTTAAATAGTAGTTTTACTCGTAAAAGACCTTTAATATCAAAATGACTTATGTAATTACTAAAGTATCTCCTCTTTTGTTAAGATTCCTACAGTGAACGTAGAACACTAAGCTGTAAATCCATTGTGTATTTATTGACCTGTGACATATCTACATTTTAAAAAGATATTGATATTTTCCAAACTGTCCTCAAATCAGCCAAACTTTTAAGTTTGTGACAGCTCTAACTGTAAAGCGTGGAGGTGATGGTGGTATAGAATAAACATCATATTTTTGAATAAAAAAAAAAAATACTACATTAGAGGTCAAGAAATCTAATTTGTAATCCCAGTTATGCCACTATCGGCTATGTTATCACTTATCTTCCCTATGTGGTCCTGGTATCAAAACACGGAATTTAAGGGCTGAAAACATGATGACTGTATTCTTTTCTACCCACACCTCCCCATTTTATATATTTCTTTCTTCAAGAAACTTACATTGAGCTGCCCACTATGTACTGGCTTGGAAAAACAGTAATAAAAATGACAGAAGGAGTCTCTGCACTAAAGGAGATTACAGAATAACTTTTCTGAGATGCAGCATAGTGTACTAGTTTTAAGAGTGGGCTCTGGAGTCTGGCTACTAGGGTTGTTTTCCCAGCTTTAGCTCTACCACTTATTGTTTATGACCTTTTCAGCCTTACTTTAATCTCTATGCCTAGATCTCCTTAACCATAAAATGAGGACAATGGTACCTACCTCATGTAAACCCATTACAACAATGGACTTGCTGTAATGATAAAATGATTTAAATTAGCAAGTGTTAAGTTTTCTTTTTCAGGTGCTTGTATTATTTTCATCTAATTTAATGACTTTTTAAATAATGTGACAGGACTACACGATTAAAGTTCCTGCCTGTTCTAAATTCTATCCTTTATATTGATTAATATAACTTGCTGAGCAGCAGAATCCAAGTCAACTATACCAGGAAGGTCTGAATTCTTCCAGCTCTGCCATTTACTGTTTATGACTTTAGAAGAGTCAGTTGACTTCTGTGAGCCTCAGTTTCCACACTGGAAAAGTAGGCTAGTAATACATGTCCACCTAAAGAATTTCCTGAGGATATCTTGCTTGTTATTCTATAGATCGCAACACCCTTTCACAAGCAGATACTTGGCGGGCATGTATTAGCCCTACTTCACCAATGTGGAAACTTGAGGCTCACAAAAGTGTCTCTTTAGTGTCTGTCACATAACCAAAAAAACAGTATCTTAAGGATTGAAGATCCAAATGCACAAAACACTATATAAGAGCACGGTACATACAAATCCAGTGACCACCAACAGTGGTTACTGATGGGTCCTTAAAAGTACTGTTTTGAAACAGGCAGCTGTTTCCTACTGTTATCCCACCGGTACATCTTGCATCAAATTCTACGGACCCAATAAACGAAACTGTCACATTCCGGCTTGCCCCCAGCCTAACCCTGCAAAGCTTTGGGACTCATTCTCAATTGTTCTCTAATTCTGAAAGGGAGAGGATTGGTGGTAGAAAATAAGGCGTGGGAGGCGGCTGAAATAGGAATATTCTATGACGCCCCAGGCACAGGAGTCGCCCAACAGAGAGTATGATGAGGCCTTCCAGGGCGCTTCCATTTGGGTCTGTGGCCCCGGAGAGCCCGGAGCAAAGGCCCAGACCCTCAGAGTAGGGGGAGAGGCGTGTCCGGCAAGGGTCCGATCCCAGTTAATTCCCCTCACCGGCCTTTCAGGGAACCTAGGGGTCCTGGGACCCGTCTTCCGCCCGGGTAAAACTACGAACGGTCTCACGTAAATGGGGTGGCCACCACCAGCCCGCTGACCAGTCTCATCGATCTGCTCTGTCTTACCAGCTTGGTGGCCCGGTAGGGCCCCGGAGGCACACCCCGACTCTCCATAGGCCTGTCAGTGCACGGCGGGGTCCATGGCGGCGGAAGACAGCACTCAGGAACCGCAACACTGGCCGAGGCGTCTCGGCACACAACCGTCGGCCCCGCGGCGGATTTGAATACCCCAGAGGGCTGCGCTGATTGGTCGTGCGGCTGGTCACGTGGCTCAGGGGGCGCGGTCAGGACCAGAGCCCGCGGGGGCCCAGGAGACTGCGGGGCGTGGCTGGGCAGCGGAGGATGGCACCGGCTGGCGTGGACTGGGGCCGCGCGGGTGGGCCAAGCACTGTGCTTCACCCGGCTTCCCTGGCGCTGTTTCTTCCTCCCGCGGTCCGCGGTGAGGCCGAGTTATGTTTCAATGCTGGGAAGGCGGGAGGCAGTTTAGTTCCAAACCGGATTGTTTGGAGTCCAGCCTTTGGTTTCAGGGAATTTGAAATTTGAAAAGAAAAAAGAAAAACCGGCTTTTCTGCCTCGCCCTACAGGATCTTCAGCAGTGTTAGCATATAAAGCAAAGCAGCCTCGTGGGGGTGTGTCGAAGTTTTTCTCTCTCTCTCTTTCTTTTTATCTCCTTCCTCTCTCATCTTAGTAAGGCCATGATTCCGATTTCCTAAGTGCAAAAAAAAGGTACGTTCAGACCCTCCTAAACTGGGTAGCAAAAGTGGAGCATAAGTAGATTTTCTTAAGTACATACAACGTGGGGCTTGAAAAAGGTTGTGTAAAGCTTACCAAATTGCTTCTCTACCACCCTATCTATCTTTGTAAGAATCCTGGTGATGTTTAAATCGTGATTGTACACTTAAAACTTTACCGGGATAGTAGAAAATAAATCTGCAACAAACGCCATTTTTCAGATGACAGAAACTAAGATAAATTCCAAGCATTGAAGAAACTTGCGCAGTCTCGGGTCCTCTTGGCTCTCAGACTACATACTTTTAATAAATGCTCAGTCCCCAGTCTGAGGCTATTTGATGATGGGAATCCCTTGGCACAGCCGACTGAGATTGCCTGAGTGATTTGAAGCTGTGGAAGAATCCATTCTGAAATTAAACAGCAATTTGAGAGGATAGGACTTAGTTACAAGAAAGAGGTAAGGGAAAATGTTCTAGGGATGGGTAGTGTAATGGTCTGCGGAGTTTTCCTTAAATATGGCACTTGGATAATTTAGATGGAAATACATCTATTTTCTAAGTAGGACCAGTGGGTAGGAATTTTCAAAAAACCCTTGGTAAACAGAAACACTCAACTCAATTTCCCATTTATGTTAAGGAAAAGTAGCAGAGTGATTGATGTTACAAAATGGTGTTAACCCTTTCTTTTTTGGCTTTATGACACATTGTCCTAGGATTTCCCTTTTTCTTTTCTTTTGCAGCCTATTTCCCTTTGTTGACCTAAAAGGAAGAAGCTAAGGCAAAATTAACAAAATAGAGTTCATTTGGGCCTACCTTGATTGAGCATTGTAACCCAGGAGCATTGATTCAAGTTGCCCTAAATATACACTGCCATTGGCCACAGTTACAAATGGATTTTTAAAGGCAAAAAAAGGGAGACAGGAAGTGGGCTGATACAAAGTTGTTTGTCAAGAATTCTCATTTGTTTACAGATATAACATTGATTAGTGATTGGCTATCATTGTTAAGCCATAGGGCATGGGTTATAGTGTCCAGGTGAGCATTATTAGGTTAATTGCAGTGAGTTGACAAGACAATGGGAGTCAGAAAGTTAAAGCAGATACCATGTTAAAGTTCAAGAAGTTTTGCTGTGAAGGGGATCTGAGACATGAGAAAGTAGCTAGAAGAGGATATGAGGGCAAGAGGGGTTTATTTTTATTTGTTTTATTTATATGAAAAAAATTTAAGATAAAGGTACTAGCCCATGTAAGCTGATGAGAATAATTAAGTTTAAGAGAATAACTGATGACACATGAGAGGGGATAACTGTGGGAATAAACTATGTGAGAAACTGAGAGGGAATGGAATAGAAGTGGAGAGGCTGGCCTTTGATTGGGGCAGGAAATACATTCTCCTTTGTATTAAAAAATAAAAGAAAAAGGCAATGATAGCCCTTTTCCATAGCAATACAGGGAATGTGGGAATGAAAAATCTGAAAGAAAAGCTGTCTTGCTATCTTAACTCTTACTCTATGTTATATAATTTAAAGAAAAATTACTCTTTGATACAGAGTTTTGATTGATCATTCATTCATTTGACGAGTATGTATTTAACTCCAACAAAGTGGAAGTTACTTTGGCAAAATAATAGAATATTTTTTCTCTAGGAGATTAAAACTTAATTTGGAAATGGTCATGCAAAGAAACAATTAAAAATGCAATAATGGAGGTGTGTTCAAAATGCTGTGGGAGCATAGGAGAAAGAAGGACTCACATCTGTTCAGGAGAGATAGGAAAGGCTTCATAGCCAAGGTTTATTGGAAACAAGAAGGCAAAGCAGGAATTTGCAATTTGGCTGATTAAGGATAGCTATGATAATAAAAATTGCAATGTAATGATGATAAATGATGATTCTAAGAAACCTCATTCATATATGGGAGAACAGTAAAAAGGTGATGGTGAATCACATTCCACCTTTCCTCTTGTGGTTTATGTGAATGCTTTCACGCAATTGTATATTAGATCTTTTTTTAAGGGTAGAATTAATATTTTATTCTCATTTTTAATCAGATGGCATTGGAGTCTCCATACTTCATACTTTTTGTAAATAAAAAACTACAAATTTTAAACAGCAAATGGCTGATTATGTTCCAAAAAACATGATTAGATTAATTCATTAATGGTAGCTTCCAGCTTTTCCTTATTAGCTCCAGAAAATTCACCCACCTTTTGTCCCTTTTTTAAAAATTAGAAGGTTGACATGCATTTGACTTCACACTCTGAAGCAACATTCTGACAGTCATCCATATCCACTTCAAGTAACACCATGTTGGAATACCCATTCTTTTCAGAGAAGGAATGAAAGAAAGGCTTGATCATTTTGCAAGGCCTGCAGCACCTGACCAAGAAGTCAACTGCTACAAGTTTATCTCCTGGGTTGTCCAAATCTTCCTGAAAAGGATACTTGCTCTCCATCTGCTTCACCATTTTGGCTGTTGGGGTCTCATGAGTTACGGTAAGAACTGATAGAAATGGATCCAAAGCACCGGACTGAATATTCATGTTAGATCTTTATGAGACTGTCCTTGGAGTTCTCTGTAGTAGCACATGAGTGTACTGACTTAAGCTTGATTGTGCCTACACCATAGCCCATTTAGAAGTCTTCAGAGATAGGAAATTCAAAATACTTTTAAACACTAATATCAGTATCTAAGATCTTTTCAAAGGAAATATTGCATTTTAGAGTTCAAACTAATCTCTGAAAACAGACTGTTTAACCGTCCTAATTGTATCTCTATCTATATACTCACATCTATACAAGATCTGTCTGGGAAGTATCCAGCCATGTAATAGGAAAAATAGAGACATTTATTGAAAACAATACAAGATACAAGAAACATTGTACATAGGACAATGACACCTCAGTCCCCTTCAAAGTAGGCACCTTGGGAACTCACGCAGTTCTCCCAGCATCTCTTAACTTAACTTGTACATGTTCAACATTCTCAGGTGTTCTGCTTGTTGCAGGCCTTCCAGAACATGGATCACTTTCAACAGATTGTCGACCATTTTTGAAGCATTTATGCCACACTTTTATTTTAGTAGCACTGATAGCATCGTCCCTGAAAGCCTTCTGAATCATCCGAATAGTTCCTGCAGAGGAATGTTCAAGCTTAACTCAAAAGTTGGTACAGATTCATTGCTCCTACTCGCTCATTTTGAGGGCGATGGCCACACAGTACACATGCTCACTCAACGGTGTCTAATGCCCCACTGACTAGTACAATGAAGTCATTGTTCATGCGTGTGCATCCCACCTTGGCTACCAGGTTACCTCGATGTCGCGCAAACAGTTCTTGTTATATTAACGATGGCTGGATACTTCCTGAACAGCCCTCATATATCATGTTTATATTTGAAATTTTTAAAAAAATATACGTGGGTGTATATAGTTAATCAGAATTTTCTGTTTAACCAAGACAGTACTGGTTCCAATATTATTGTTGAAAATCTTTCTGTAATAAATCACTTCCTTTGGTGTCTTGTCAATGCTTAAAAATGTGTTATTAAAAATCAGGTGGGAAAAATTTTAATTAAGTACTTTTTAATTTTCTTTTGGTTGGGTTTTACTACACTTAAATATTATTATGTTTAGGTCCTCTTGGAGATATTATCTCTGAATAATTCTAATTTGTGTGTGTGTTTAGTGCATGATAATAAAAGTAATGCAGTTTTATAAATTATATTCCACAGTTAATACAGAGCTTTAGTTTTTTCACTATAGTCATTCACAGGCAGTAGTTTCCTCTTCCATCTTTCTTTGTTCTGTCTACTTTTGCTTTTTTTTTCTTTATCTTTTGTCTCTTCTGGCAGAGAGGTAGAAGTTAGGGAGGAGGCTGTAGGGAATGCTACTGTTCATATCATATGTCATTTTTTTAGTCTTCTACTTTTCTTTGAACTCTAATGCCAATTCTTTATTCTCTTTTAAGTTTGCTTAGTCAGAGCATTTCCACAGGGAGTAAAATTCATTAATGAATTTCAGTCAGTATACATGAAAAATGCTAATGTAATATGGAACTATCAAATGTCTGGGTTTGCCCTTGTTTAATGTGATTTTTGTTTTTCAATAAAGATTATTAAAGAGCAAATGGCCTTTAGCTGTAGAGTTATGCAGGTCTAAGATATAGGTATGTATAAGTGCATATGTATTTATATTCACAAATCAGAAAAAATTCTTTGACTAGTCTATAGTGTGTACATGAGAAATCTGGTAAACTCGGGGTATGATAATGACATTAGTAGAATGGGATTTATAGAGGAGGGGACAGTTTGTGAAATTTTTGTTGAGAAAAGACTGCTGTGAAGTCTGGAAATGACCCTTTGTCTGGTAGGAAGTTCATAGAACAAGGAACATTTTTTCTTAGTGTGGTGGACATTTATTGATTGATTACACAGCATTCATTTACCTTATAATACCTAGATTTTTCTTAGCTCTTCCTCCCCTTTTACACATTGCCCATGAGTTCAGGGAGACACTCATGCTAACTCTCAGTTATGGGGTAGACCTGGATTGCCTTAAGATAATATAAATATTTAGTTCCCCTTGATAGTCAATGTGGGTTGGACTTAAGCCTAGTATGTCGAATCTGTCATATTTAATAAAAGTCTTTCCAGCTCCTATAGCAAGGTTTTGGAGTCAGGTAGGCACACAGCCGAGAATGGCTAGCAACTACAAAATGTCTTGCAGATATCATAAGTACAGGGGGGGAAAAATCCCAAAATATAATTCTTATGAGGTTGGAATATGAAAGTCAGGAAAGTGTGCTAGAATCACAGTCATACTTGATTAGAAAGTTATCCTGCATTTTCAGTTGCAACAAGAATCATTAGTGGCATGTTTGTGGAGCTGAACCTGAAGGGTTCGTGGAACAACACATAAAAATAGCCCTTCCTTAATTTTAATTCTTCCTCATTGTGCGGACTGTTGAATTAAAGACTATTCCTTAGAGCACCTGTATTTGGGGACCAATTTAGGAATTCAACCAAATTTTAAAAATTATATTTAGGGGAAAAATGAATTCTCAGTTTTAGCCACAAATGATTCATAAATGAATTTTTAAAATAAATCCATTCATAAGTTTAGAATTTATTGTATCTATAAAAGGCTTGGTAGCATACTATAAAGAGCACTGCTCTGGGAAGGAGTTAAGGAATATTGATTCTCCTGGCTCTGCATTAATCAGCTAGTCACTTCCTTGTTTCTTAATTTTCTCATCTGTAAAATAAAAGAGTTAAAGTATTTGTCTAAGATTCTTCCAGTTCCAGTTATTTATAATAAATTCACCAAATGCCAGAACATAATTTAGTTAGCAGTGACTGTAATTAAGTTTTAAAAATGTGTTTTGAAAAACATTTTTCTCATTTTTCTGGGTTTGATTTTGTTCTGCTGAGTCATTAAACATTGTTCATAAAAGTACTTTTACATTTGGGCATTTAATTTAATACATTAGTTAAGATCATTCTAATAATGGTATCAAGCCATTAATATATTAGAGGTAATTTTAAATGCTTTTTTTTTTTTTACTGATTTGTATTGATTTTAAATTTGTTTATTTTCAAATTGTTCTTGTGATGCATTGATTTAAGAGAACTCTTGTTTAGGTACACACACACACACATACATACAAAAAATGCTCCTTATATTGTCATTTATTCAGCCTACTTTATGCCAGGGACAATGCTAGGATCTAGGGTTATAAAACATACAATTATTGGCTGCAAAGAGCTTATGGTCTGTTGAGTGGAATAATCAGGTAAACTGACACTTGCATGGTCAGTTAACATATGAAAATATGCACTCATCAATAATCAGGGAAATTTGGTTAAATAATATATTCCAGTTTTTGCACACAGAGGATTGATAATACGACATGCAAGGCAGAGTGCGGCAAAAGGGACACTGTTTTGGAATGATTATACATCTTACTCCCTCTTTGTCCCTTCATTTATCCTGCTTTATTTTTCTTCTCAGATCTTATCAGGATCAAAATGTATTTATTTTTAAGTGACCTGTTTTCACCCACTGGAATATAAGCATGAGAGAAAGGATTTATAGTACAAAAACTGGATGAACACCTACTAACCTGGAGAAAGTGAAGGGTACATGGAGTAAATGTATACTCCATTTAAAATTTTTAATTCTCTGTATTTATAACTTTTTTATATTGTTTGAATTTTCTATTTAGCAATAAGTTCATGCATTATTTAAATGTTGAAGCAAGTAAACTGACAATGTATTTTCTTAAGCACCATGGCAACCGTATGTGGAATGCACAGGAAAGGTATAAAACCTAATTTTGGGAGACCTGACTTTTCCAACTATGTGAGAAAGAAATGCCTGAGCTAATCTTGACAAATGAATTGTAGTTATCCAGGTGGTTGGTGAAAGGAAGAAATAAAATTTCATAAGAAGCAGCACCATATTCAGAGTCAAGGAGGATGTAAGTATGGAACATGTTAATATGCAGAATTGCAAGTAATTTTCATACAACTAGGGTTTACAGTGCAAAGAAAGGAAGAGCGATATGAAGTTGTGGAGATAAGCATGGGTCTGATTATGAGGATGCTCATATGCAAAGGATTTCACCTTACGCAACTACCAATCTATCCCTGATTGTTCTTGTTTCTGCCCTTAAAAATCATTTTCTTGTAGACAGTACATTGCAATTGCAGTCCCTACATCTGCTCTTGTCTCCTATAGCTTATCCTCCATGAAGCAGCCAGTTGCCTTTCTACCACATAGCTCCCTTTATCCTCCCCTCTTCTGTCGCCATTATCTTGTGCATTGTATCTACATATGTCGAAAGCCCATCAGAGAATGTTATCATTTTTGCTTTCAAAGATCAAACAGATTTTAAAGAATTATAGAGGACAAGAAGAATCTGTTATTAATATATTTACCAAGAGAGTCACCATTTCTGCTGTTCCTCCCTCATTCTTGATGCTACAGGCATCTTTTGAGTATTATTTCCCTTCTGTCAGAAGAAGTTCCTTTAACAATTCTTTTAGAAAAGATCTGCTGGCAACAAATTCTCTTAGTTTATTTACCTCCATCTGAGAATATTTCATCTTTATTCCTTAAAGATATTTCCTCTGGATATAGAATTCTGGGTTGAAAGTTATTTTCTTTCAGCACTTTATAAATGTTGTTCCACTTCCTTCTGGCCTCAATGAGACAGCTGCAGTCATTTGAATAAATGTTTCCCTATAAGTAACACATCATTTTCTCTGGCTGCTTTCATGATATTTTCTTTGTCTATAGTTTTCAGCAGTTGGATTATGATGGCTCCGGGCATAGTTTTTTTGGTTATTTTCCTGTTTAGGCTTGCTAAATTTTTTGAGTCTGTAGCTTTATGTCTTTTTTTCCAAATTTGGGTAGTTTCCAGCCATTATCTCTTCAGATTTTTTTTAAATCAACATATTATTTCTTGTCTCCTTCTGGGACCAAAGTGCAAATATTAGTTCTTTTGTTATTGCACCACAGGTTCGATAACAGACTGTATTTAATTTTTTCAATCCTTTTTTCTCTGTTTATCAGGTCATATATATCCACAGAGGATACATTTCAAGAACCCTAATGGAGGCCTAAAACCACCAATAGTACTGAACCTTATATAGGCTATGCTCACATTTTATTTTCCTTCTTCACAACTTTATGGACAGAGGATTCATTCTTAACATAGACTTTAGTAACCTCAGCATATGATTCTTTTTTTCCTCATTAAGTTGAGAATGTTCTCCTTTTCATTTAAAGGAAGGACTTTATGGCTTCTCTTTGGCATATCTGAATTGTCAGCATCTCTACTCTTATGCTTTGGGGCCATTATTAAGTAAAATAAGGGTTACCTGAATACAAGCACTGCAATACCACAATAGTTGATCTGGTAACCATTATGGCTAGTAACTGATTAACAGGTGGGTAGTGTATATAGTGTGGATACGCTGGTCAAAAGGATGATTCATGGCCTACATGGGATAGAGTGAGATGGAGTGAAATTTCATCAAGCTACTCAAAACAGTGCACAATTTAAACATATGAATTACTTATTTCTGGAATTTTCCATTTAATTTTTCAAACCTCAGTTGACCTCAGGTAACTGAAACCATAATAAGTGAAACCACAGGTAAGAGGGGACTACTGTAATCTCTGTTGTTCTATCTTCAAGGTCACTAATCTTTCCTTTGTCATCTCTATTTTGCTACTGAGCACATCCAGGAAGATTTTAAATGTTATTGCATTTTCAGTTCTAAAATTTCCACTTTCTTCTTTACATACATATTTCAATGTTTTCTGTTTTCATTACTTCAAGATCGTTTGCCCTTGTTACAACATTTTTATAATAGCTGCTTTAATGTCTTTGGCAAATAATTCCATCTGTGTCATCTCAGCATTGACACCTTTGATTGTCTTTCCCCACGTGAGTTGAGATTTTTCTGGTTCATCATATGCCAAGTAATTTTAGATTATATCCTAGGTATTTTCAATATTATGAGTCTGGGTCTTGTTTAAATCATATGAAAAATATTGATTTTTTTTTGTTTTGTTTCAGCAAGCAATTAGTAACTTGGATTCAGGCCACAAAGTTGTGGTTTTAATGTCAGTTCTGTTTTCAAAGGACTTCTTGTGTATGTATCACTCACAGTAGCCAGTGTGGGATCTGGGCAGTGGTCTAAATAATGGCTCAGTTCTCGGAGTCATTGGTATGCTATTTGGGGTCACATACACACATATGCAGCTGGAGGGGTGTTGCACAGGAATTCATGAACAGTTTATGGTATTACTTTCCCACATTCCTCACTCTCTACACTCTTTTTGTACTTTCCTGGGTCTCCCTTTTTTTAGTCACCTGGCCAGAAAGCTGGGTCTTTATTTACTCCACCCTGCCACACATTTCCTGTGACTTTATCCACATCTGGTGCAAAGCAACAAGGGGACAGAAGAGGTTGGACAGGAGTTGCCTTACCTCGTTTGAACCACATCTTCCCTGACCGAAGGTGAAGCCTGCCCTCACTTAGATATTTAGGCTCCATTGCCACCTTAGCTGTGGTTACTGAGCCACTGTTGGATTGCTTGTGGGCAAGGGCATGAAAGAATGGAAAAAATCCCACCACCATAGTTCAAAATACCCTCTCAATCAAATAGTCCCAACCATTTCAGTGGCATTTGTTCTCTAAAAATTTAAAATGCAATAAATAACATTTTTTCTGTTACTATTCTTGCTTCCTTTTTCCTTAAACTTGATTTATTCTTATAACTTGAAAAATAAATTCAAAAATGAAATTCTTAAATAATTAGATACAAGGACTAAAGACAATTCTTTAATCACATATTAAATGAAATTATTTAAAATTAAGAAACCACTACTCAGGATACATGTTTACTATTAAGGAATAGAAGGGAAAAATAAAGTGTTCATATGTACAAAATAATGATCCAAACTCTAATTTATTTCCAGCTTGTCTCTTTATAAAATGGATATGGTATAGTTAGAAGCAATTGCAACAGGATTGCATTGCAGTTGGTATTTTAAAGCTCAGGAACCTTTAATATAACTCCATCTTATCTGCATATTAGAGACTTTAGTTTTATCGAAATGCAGTCATTAGAAGGGATTCTAAGTATAGGAAACATGGTGTCATGGACAACATAAAATGAACTGCTGGATTCCAAGAATCAGGCTTGGAGAGGAATGAGTCTAACTTATCTGCCTTCCTTTGTCACCATAATGGGAATATGATTTGGTTGGATACCTACTTCCCAGAAACCTGAACTTCTAACAGGAATACATTTCCTAGGGTCCATGACATTAACCCGCTTTAAGATCCTTCAGGAGTACCTATCAGGAAGTAATACATTTCTTTTAGACTAGATATTCTTGACTCTCTCGTAAGTCATCACTCCTATCTAAGAATTCAGTCATTGCTTCAGAAAATATTTAACTACCTACTGTGTTCTGGACATTTTGCTAGATCTGGGGCTATGTTAGATGGCAAAAGACAGCTTCACTCCCAAGTTATAATCTAGCAGGAAATAAAAGCCAATAACATAAGGTTTAATTGGTGCTGTGATAAGAGAAATATAAGATTTGCAGAAGTACCTAGGAGGGACATCTAACTCAAAGAAGGCCTAGGATAATAAGCAAGGTCAAGTAGGAATCAGCGAAGTGAAGAGATGATAGGAGCCCTCTTTGACCTGAGAGTAAACTCTGCAGAAAGGGATCTCCCGAGACTTGTAGCCTATAGTGATGTTTTCTTGGTCGCCTTCAAGGTTATTTCATATCTTCTAAAGAGTGAGTGCCCAGAAAACTTTATACGCTGCATCTCTGAATAATGGCAATGACATCATTAATATACAATTCTGACCATATACAAATTAATAAAAACAGTGTTGATCATAGAGAAAAGTTGATGTTGTAATGCATCATTGACAATTACTAATAAATAATTTTATATGTATACCATCTCTTAAACCAAGCTTATAATGCTTCTTCTTCTTCTTCTTCTTTTTTTTTTTTTTTTTTTGAGACAGGGTCTTGCTCTGTTGCCTGGGCTAGAGTGCAGTGGCATCATAATAGTTCATTGCAACCTCAAACACCTGGGCTCTGGCTATCCTCTTGCCTCAGCCTCTCAAGGAGCTGGGATGACAGGCATGCACCACCATGCCCAGCTAATTTTTATTGTTTTGTAGAGATGGGATCTTGCTCTTGCTGAGGCTGGTCTCAAACACCTGGCCTCAAGTGATCCTCCTGCCTCAGCCTCCCAAAGTGCTAGGATTATAGGCCTGGGCCGCGACTCCTGGCCTATAATTCTTAATGACATCTATTTGCAGATTTCCTTCACTGTCTTCTCATCTGACAGCAGATCCATTCATCTATTTACTTGTCTCGCCTTTCTATTTCCAAATCTCTTCCAGATTTCTTATCCCCTGTGGATCATTCTGCCTCTGTGAAATATTAATATCAATCCCATTTTTGTTAGATTCATCATTCATTTTATCCTTATTTTTCCAGACAAGTCACCATGGCTTTGGAATACAGAATATATGAATTTAATGTCTCTACTAGCTTGTTCTCAGACATCTTTTGTTTTCTTTTCTTCCTCTTGTCATTGGAAGTTTCATTTCTGAGTTCATTCCCTCGACTTAGTGTCTCAATATTTTCCTATAGCACAGTAAGAGAAAAACAATCTTGTTTAGCAACCTAATGTAGATGAATGAATAAAAAGAATGGAGAATGGGCTACAGAGTCCAAAGCCTTCAGGAGATAAAGAGCATGACTGAAGGGTAATAGGGTGATGGTGGAACTGAGTATTTCTGTGCTCGTAGACAAGAGGGCTTTAGGATATGGTTATTTACTTCAGGTAATTTGCAAGTGAACTTCAGACTTCAGGACCTAGATTCTCTGATGGAGAACTTGGGTGTTACAAAATGTATGAGTAGATGGGCTTCTACTAAGTGGAGTGCTTAAAGAAAAATATCTGAATTTGCTTAGGTTGCACTTGTGCAATGAGCTCTAGTGTTGAGATATACCCATTGAACTGCAGTTTCCATGAAAGAAGCAGCTGGCGTTTGTGTCTGTTCAATAAATATTGTGGAATGAGTAAAGAAATACAGCATGAACTGAAATACTGAGCTCTTCGCAAAAGCCAATCTTGTCTGCCTCTTTAGAGAGATCTAGGGAGGGCTATCATATGAAAGAAAATAATGTTTGTATGCCTATAATTTCTTTATGTGTATTTGTGGTTGAGTGGGTGGTTTGGAGCAGAGAGATAATATCCAACAGAGAGATAATACACTTGGATAGCATTTGATTCCTATATGCGTGAACAATTTTACAGAACATTATAATCTAAGGAGATTTGTCAACTCTGAAATCAAGGGGCTATCAGGAATCACAAAGAGCTAAATTTATGTTGCTTTTATTACCAGGGGACCTTCTATAATTAATATAAAGCAATAAGTAAGAATATTCCATGATTAATGGTCTAAAACCCAAAATGATATGACTAGCTTTTTCACTCAAAGCAATTTCTATTCTGTTACTCAATTACTCAGTTGCTTAGTTTCAAGACTTTATTATCTCTTTAAGTCATGATTAATATAGAAAATATGATGTATTTCTGCTTCCTAACCACTGCTTATCCAAGCGCCCACAATCTTTTATAATCCTATTTTGTACTATCATATTTCTTTTATGAATGAGAAGTATCAGATTTTTCATTTTAATAAGTAAATCTTATGGCAGTTCAATAAAGCAACATTGACTTAAGCCAAAGAATTAGAATCTGAATATGTATTGAGATTGAAGTATGTACGTATTTTTGAAAAGATTAAGGACAGCACTACTAAAGAATAAATTATTTTTACATTTATAAATTCAATATCCTAGAAAATTCATGTTTAAAATTGCTTATAATTTTTATTAAAAAGGCTTTTAGGAGCATTTTCTCTTTTGATCATATAAAACATAGTGAGGATAATCCAGAGATTTATAATTTCCCAGAATCACTTCTCCTCAATTCAATTCAGAAGATACATACAGACATATAGCCCTGAAAAATATACCAAGACTTGGTACCTATCTGCAAAGAATTTACAATTTAGCTGGAAGAAGTGGGATAATGTCAATACAGTGCTATGATAGGTGCTTTGATAAGGGCATGCCCAGCATCACATAAGAGGACATTTAACCTTAACTGGAATGTACTGTTTTACCTAAAAACAGCTTCCTGCCTTGTAAAAGAGATCAAAGTTCTTGAGTTCTTGACTATGTGCTCTCTAGATGCTGGAATAATAGTGAGGGATGATTGGTATACCCTGGGAAATAGGAGTACCTACACTGGAAGGTTGGGTAATTTGGAAAGCATAGTCAGATGCCCTCATGCTAGAGAAGTAACTCGAGAATAGGGCACCATGATTATAATTGAGGGACTGCAATGCTAACTCACTCCATGGTGACCTAGTGATTTAGCATCTGTATAATGCTCTTGTTGCGGTAGGATCCTCAGTGTAGATGGCGAGCTACATATCAGTCTCTTCTCTTCACTTTCCCTCCTACCATTCCTGTCCCTCATAACCAAGGAAAAGTGAATCTGGAACAATGAAGTGGTGAGAGTAGAAACTCTAGGGAAAGATAGGGATGATATCTCAATCAACTAAGGTTCACTTACGCTATGACATGTTTATAATCAGTGTTACCTGTGCCAGGAGTAAAGGAACCCCCCAGATGCCAAGGGAGAAGAGTTTGGGGGAAAATGGTGATTAGAAGAGCTCCTCCCACAGAAGCAGAGGAAAAAGCCTGCTAACGTTGAGTTCTCTAGCCCTACAGGGCTTACCTCACTGGCCTAGGTGTGGTGCTCAAAGTGCCTAGCATCACGTTGACCTGGAGTTCTAGGCACAGTTCTGGACTTGTGTGTTGAAAGGTTGTACCATGGCCCAGCTCCAATCAGGTATTAGGGAAAGTTAGGTAGAAGAATGTGGGCTTCCTAGGACCAAAGTGGAGACTTTTTTTTTTCATTTCTTCTTTTCATGGGCCTTTGTTTCTGGCAGGGATTTTTCTGAAACTGAGAAGTTTTGTTCTCTATAAACTCCTACTTCCTCGAAATAATGCTATTGTGTATCCTGGAAAATATGATTCTGAAGGTGTTAGCTAATTGTTTCTGTTGGTGAGAGTAGGTGTTGTGGAATGTTCTAGATGTATAACATTCAATCAAGTTATTGGAGGAGTTAACAAATTACTTGGGGACACACATTTAGTTTGGTTTGGTGCTAACGGGTCTGTGGAAGTTTACTTTGATTTTCACCTTACACAATATTTTCTACTTTTGTACCTTTATCTTGAATTAAAGCTATTATAATTATAAATAAGCACATGATACAAAACACACAATAAGTACAGAAGAACTCTAGTGGTAAGCAGATTGCTGACAAGGCTGGAGTTAGAGAAAGTGAGTTAGTTCTTTATTAAATGAGGTAATAGATACAGACTGGTAGCTATGTGGTAATTTGCCTTGAACGACTCATTTAACCTTGTCAAAGGCTTTTCACATTGAGTATCTTGCTTTATCCAGACAAAAATTCTTTAGCAGTTATCATACTAATTGGATTAATAAGGATGCTAAGCCACAGAGAAGTTAAGTATTATCTAAGAAAATATCTATTTAGCTGGATATGTGAGTCTCGAACCCAAATCACCTGTGTTCTGGTCTGTGTTATTTCCATAGAATGTAATCTGTTTCATATTTTGTCCCTGATTATATAAGTAACAAGTAACAGACTAGAAAAGCATGGATATTCTAATATTTTTGCTATTAAAAGCACAAAAATATAAGGACAGTAAAACTAAGAAAATAGTTAAGCTGTTAAAAAATAGTTATTACACAAAACCAAATTATGACATTTCTGAAATATCCCCCCAAAGTTAGGGAAAATGAATTCTCATCAAAGATCAGGTCAACTTGGACAGATAAAGTATGCTAATTGTTTCTTCTTAATTCAGTATGACATTGACCTTTCAAAGTTCTGCTCATGAGACTCCATATAGACAATTTTTTTTTTTTTTTTTTTTTTGCACTAGCAGCCTAATCTAAGTGACATGTCAAGGTGTTTGCCCCATCATTTCACAATGCTGTGTCAGGAAATGAAATTGGGTGTGGTCTGGTCCTGGGCTCTCATTTCTGACGCCAGGAAGTGTAGAGGGGGCTTGAGTGGTTAGCAATTAGCTCTAGATTTCTTTCTCAAAAGCGGGAGATCTTTGCCCACCACTAATTCTTCCATGCATGGTTATTGCTTCTCAAGCTACTATTCCTGGGCTAATAAAAATGACTTGCAGGCCAAGCAGAGTACTGCCACATTTCACACCTTATGTCCATTCCAGATTGTTTTGTTTACGGAATTTCAAACTCAGAAAGCCCTTCTTTGGTCACAGTCCCCTTTTTTTCTCCTTATATCTTCTATCATTTTTGCTTCCCCTGTGCTTGCACTTCATCTTTGGCTCTAGTTATTTGACTTGCTAGATAATGAGGCTCTTGCTTTTGGAAAATGAAGGTAAAAAATACAGTTTCACCCCTCAAGGAGCTCACAGTCTAAATTACTGGGAAAAAAGGAATCAGAAAATGACAATTCTATGTGGCAAAAGTTATGTTAGAGGTTATGGCTAGTACCATGTCTATTTTTAGTAGTGTGGTCTTGGTGTACCATGTGAAACACACGCAGGGATTTGAGGCCCCCGTGTATTATTTTCCCGTTGCTACATAACAAATTACTCCAGAATTTAGTGGCTTAAATACATTTATTATCTGGCAGTTTTGGTGGGTCAGGAACCTGGGTCTGGAATAGGGAGTCTTCTGACTCAGGGTCCCTAACAAGGCTTCAATCAAGGTTGGGGCTATAGTTATCACAAGATTTGTCTGGGGTGGATCTGCTCCTAGGCACATTTATGTGGTTGTTGGTAGGATTCATTTCCTTGTGAGTTGCTGGACTGAGAGCCTCAGTTCCTTGCTGCTATTGCCTGGAGGCCACCTTCAGCTTCTTACCAGGTGGGCTATTCATCAGGGCAGCCCACAGCATGGCAGCTGGCTTCATCAGAGTGAGCAAGTGAGAGGACAGGAAAGAAAGTGCAAGCCAGATAGGAGTCATAGTCTTATAGAATACTCTTGGAAGTGACATCCATCACTTTTGCTATATTCTATTTGTTATAACTAAGTCACTAGGTTCAGCCTACACTCAAGGTAAAGAGATTACCCAAGGGCATAAATATCAGGAGGTGGGGGACACTGGAGGCCGTTTCAGAAGCTGCCTACCACACACAGAATAAAACAGCCGGGAAAACATCCATGAACTTTTCCTAGCAGGAGATAAGGGTATATTTTTCAGGCCAGAAAGTGGCTTAGAATTAATTATTGAATTGACAAGTTATCTAATTTTTCTTTAGGTTTAGAATGTATCAGATTGGATGCAGCCAAAAGGGCTAAAAGAAATCAAAGCATGGAGAGGTGACAAATGCCTACCATTTATTAAATGTCTTTGTGCAAGGAACTGTTAGCTTAGCTCCAGATTTCTTTCTTTGCCCACTAATTCTTGGCTGCCTCCATATGTAGTGTTTCCCATAACCTTCACAAAATGTTGCACGCAGTAGGGAGGCAGACTATCTCAGTGGTAGGGCTGCTTCACAGAGCTGTGCCCAGAGCCGTCACTGTGAGTGTGAGCAGAACATCGTGGAGTGTGCACATAGTGGCCGTGTTTAGTGGTCCTGTCCTTGGATCCTTACTAGTGGTATGACCTTGGCAAGTTAAGGTCTCTTAGCATTAGTTTCCTCATTTCTAGAATAAGGAGTAATTAACTAACCCTCAGGACTGCTATGAGGATAAAATGAGATCATTGTCATCATCACTTACTCAGTGCTTACTAGATCCCAGCACTCCCCTGAGTATTTTAAATATATTAACTCTCACAATAACTCCATAAGGAAGATAGTTTTATGATCTGATTTTTACCAATGAGGAAAGTAAAGCATGAAGAAGTAATTTATCTAAGGTCACACAGCTAGGAAGTGGTCTGACCACAGAATCAGAGTATTTAACCTCACTGCATAAAGTGCCGGCACTTAAGACACACTCACTGTTAGCCCTTATTCCATTATACTGATAGGAAAACAAAGAATTATAAGCGTTTTATAACTTTCCTAAAGAGGAACCCAGCTCTTAAATGAGACAGCCAAGATTTTAATCCAATCTGGCTGGATCCGAGGCACATGATGTTCTTTGTTTTGCTTTGTTTTATTCTGAATAATTATGCCAACTAGATGTGGTCTTGATCTAAAGGAAAACAACTTTACCTGACTAGCTCCTCAGGGCATTTTTACGTTGTAGTGTAATGCAAACACTGATGTTTATGAGCATGATTCGAGATCATCAAGAAATGAATAAATTTTATATAACATACCTTCTGTAAGAAGGACTGAAAGTATATGATATATTTTAGAAGGATTCCATCAAATTCATTAAAATAGAATCAGTTTGATACTACAGTCGGTAAGCTTCAGCTACTTGGAAAATTGATTTATGTTGCGCATCTTATTCCTGAGCAATGTCAGTTAAATGAAGTGTAGCCATATAAAATAAGAGGGATCGTGAATGCA
>RJWJ010025926.1:0-23434 GCA_004363605.1 Indri indri
CAGCCTGAGCTGGGTGCACAGCCCTCTTTTGGGAGGAGGGCTGCCTCTCAGGCATGCTGATCTGCCCCTGAAGGTGCACACTCCTCAGTAGGCTCTTTCACAGATCTCCCTTCTGTGCCCCGGGGCAGTGCAATCGTGACCTGGATGTACGGGATCTGGTCTGCAGGCCTGTCCCCTGGGCCCTGGAGATCAATCCCTGACCCTGCCAGGGGGAGGGGTGCTGGTCTTGAATCACCTACAGGGTGCCCAAGCTGGATCTATTTCGCTCCACCTCAGGATTTGCCCCACTCTCCTGGAGTCCCCAGGTAAGCAGCACCTGGGAGGGCTGGCAGGTAGGAAGCTCGCAGTCTGAGTACCCCTCAGTCTTCTGTAGGGCCCCAAAAGGAAAGGTCCTATTCCTTGGAGATGCCTCCATGTGATGGCTAAATTGTCTCTCTGGGCACCCACGGGTAGGGAAGGGGAAGGAGAGAATGGAGCACTATGGTGTCTGCCAATAAGCTTGGGTCTTCATGCGGGGAGGTGCCCTGAGGGACCTGGGAGCCTAGTGGCGTGTCCACAAGAGGCCACTTCTTACTGGTGGCAGCCGTCTCTGGGCTGGTGTTGGCAGGTCTCTCCAACCGCTCAGGAGCCCACCAACAGTCCAAGGTGCAAGGGAGGGGAAAGTTAGCTGCTCCACCTACCCTTGTTGCTGGTCTCCAAGCCTCTCGGGGACCTTTCTCCTTCCAGTTCTCCTCTGCAACGTCTTCCCATGGAGTCTCCTGTAGTTTCAGGCACCCTTCCTTCTGACCCTCACTTGATCTATGTTTTTCTGCTAGTTTATTTTTTTCACTTTCTTCTAAAATCTGTCTTTTTTGCAGAGACACTCTGACTGGTGGCTTTTCTCGTCCGCCATCTTGGCTCCCTTCTTTGTCTTTTAATAGCACTCAAATAAGATGATGAGAGCCTTTTACCATATCTAACACTACCAACATTCAAGATTAGTTGAATAGTGTATGTATTAAGTTCATTACCTCCTTGCACATCCTTAACTTTTTGAAAAGTTATCATTGTTAAAATAATAATAATATTAATAACACTTCATTCATAATCTCATAAACCAAATAATATAGAGCTTCATTTTGGCACCTTGCAATGCTAATGCATCATTTTTATAGTACCCAAATTCTAAATTGTATTAATTGGGAGAAGTTGGCGCACTGAATTAAAAATATTGAGTTTGGAAAACTCACATAGTCAAGACTCATATTTCTTACCTGGGGCCCAGGCTAAGGCATGTCTTTAGCAGGCTTACTGGCCCTAACATGCAGGGTGGTGTCTCATGAACTTCAGGAAGCCTGGAGTTTTCACTTGGAGATTCATAAATCCATAAGTGTGTAAAAAGTGTTTCAATATGTTTATGAATTAAAGGTGATAGTAACATCTATTTAATTTCTAGTAATAAAAATTAATACAGAGGTGGCTGATAATTTTCTACACTTTTAAACTGGAACAGTGTGTAAGTCTTTATATTGAGTGACTATATATGATGAGTTGGAAGTCAAGATCAGAGGAGACCAGAGGGACATGTTCAGCACTTGGATGATCCAACAAGTGACCACTCAGCTAAACAGTGGCATTAAGCTTCAGAAAGTTTTAAATCTTTTTATTCTCATGTATTGTTTAACTTATAGCCACTAAAGTTTGTTTATTTGATTCAGAAGCAAAAGGAATACAGATGTTAAAATGCAAAAAAAATTGATGAAGAGTGAAAAAAATGATAGTTCTTAAAATTCACTTTAAAATGGTATTCCTCAGCTCTATGCTTTGCAACCATCAGATCAAATTATTCAAATTTCAGGAAGTTTCTTACACTTCAAGAAACAATAGTGAACTAAAATAAAATCTTAAGGCTCCCCCCGCACCAGCTGACTTAATGGACCCCCTCATGGTATCCTGAATGGATGCCCTAAAAGTGAGTTGCCATGAGAAAGGAGGTCAGACAAGGCTCAACAGGCCCCTACCCACGTTTCTTGTAGATATCCTTTGTAACTCATTAACAGGCCTAAGGTTAGACAAGACAAACCTGCAGGTCCTCAATTTACACAACAGATATACGTCAGGTAGTTTGTCTCCAATTAACAGACTTCCTCAACTTAAAACATTCCACGATTTAGACAAAGCTTCATTTCTTTAACCAATTACAAGTCAAAGAGTCTTCAAACACCCTTATAGCCTGTAAGCCCCTCCTTTGAGATGTCCCACCTTTTTGGGCCAAATCAATGTATGCCTTCCATGTATTGATTTATGACTTTACCTGTAATTCCTGTCTCCCTGAAGTGTGTAAAGCCAAACTGTAGCCCAACCACAGGGAGTCCACTTGCTCAAGGCTTCTTGGCTGTGGCTCTGGGTCATGGTCCTCAAATTTGGCTCAGAATAGGCCTCTTTAAATTATTTTATAGAATTTGGCTTCTTTTCTTTTGACACAATACTAAAAGGAGAAAGCGCATTGTTCATAGAAAATTTGTTTTTTTGTTATTTGGGAATAAATATTTTCTGTAACTGCAATGCATTACTTGAAGACAAAAGTCATTTTTAAAAGCCTATCACCTCTTGTAAAACACATCTTAAAAACAAGTCATAAAATTTAATTTTGGAAGTATAATAGTAATAAAACCATAATGTATACAGGCATTAACTTGACTTAAAATACACGAGTCCTTTAGGTATAAAAATTTAAAACTCTAATCAAGGACATAGTACATGATTAGGATAAATGGAGTGACATTCCATGCGCTTGGAATTATAAAAGTGTCACTCTTCCCCAAATTAATCTATAAATTAAATGCCACCCCTGTTGAATTTCCAGTTGTATTTTTGCAGAACTTAACAAAGACACTCTCAAGTTTATTTGGGAGAATAAAGATCCATGAACAATTAAGTCATCTTTAAGAAGGAATGTAGAAGCTTATCCTCTCAGAGTTCCTTGCTTTTTATATTGATTTTTTTCTGCCCTATACATATAGTCACATACATACATAAATAATAAAATATAATAATATACTTTTGTTTGGAAAAAATAGCATCTCAAATTTTTAAGAGTATTTTAAGAAAGCCAATTCGCTGGAAGCTTTCCCATATGATGCATTAAACACTATAGAAAAAGGATAGCTTTATGTAGGTCTTATCATGAGCTCTGATGGACTTACAACTTCTCTAATGAGGCAAATACTATTTTGACCACAAGAATCAGCTTGTATGATGTCTGTATTTGCTTAGCTAAACTAATGAGATATCTTTTGTTTGGATTTCACTTCATGAAACAGTGACAAGCTTGACTTTCACATGTAGGTGTGAATTGCCACAGATTTGATTTGCTAACAAGGACCTACCCTAGTGAGAAATTCCACTGAATCATGTCCCCTGAAGTATCAAGTTCTCACTTAAACTAATAAAGTGTTTAATTACTGAGGCTGTGAATGCCAATTTCTTTGTAAAATACTGTATGCCGTTAAGCCTTTAACCAGGCTAGAAAATAACCTTACTTTGTTCCACTGGAACCCTTGCTTCTTAACTGATAAGTCCACCTTTTAAGTCTTTGAATTTATAGTTTCTGGACAAAATTTATTAAAGTAAAAGCCTTTGTTCAGTCCTTTTCTTTTAACCAGGTGTTATTTTTTGTGATACCAATTGTACTTTATACAATTGTACTGAGTTATACTGCTAGGATTTCTAACCAAGTTTCTAAAAGAAATACTAAACCAAAGTAACTTTCTCAGTAAAAAGCCTTCCTTTCTATTTTTCTGATTAGAGATCAGAAATATGTATTCATTTTCATGTTTTTAAAATGTGTATTCAGAGACAATCACACACCAATTTACTAATCAGGGATGTTGTAAAATATTTCACACACTGCTTTTTGCTAAAGATGTATTATAACATTTTTCCATGTTATTAAAAAGTATTCAAAAGTATGATTTTAACAAGAAAATAATAGTCTTTTGTATTAACATCCAACAGTTTATTTAGCTAATTTTTACTACCATAATTAACATTGTAACAAAAAACAAAAGCATTTCTTTATACTCCCTTTGATGAGGTGGACAAAAGAAGTACCTGCAGTGTATGGTATTTGTCGGGATGGGAAAGGGTGTTTTAGATTTTAATTGTAGTTACACTTTGCTCTAGTACTTCCTTGATTTAAGATGAAACATTATTGAGAGACATAATATTGATACATGTATTCATCAGACTCATTTATAATTTTGTAAAAGTTCATTTATTAAGCAAGAATGAGGCAGCAGGACCTGGAACTGGTAATTGTGATTGGAAAAAAGTTCTGGAACATTAGTTGCCTCACGGTAGATGGGGAAATTAAGTCCTCAAGTTGTGACTTTGGGAGACCTAGGGGAAGTAAATGCCTGAAATGGAGGATTAGAGGGACACTTTTGGAAAATAAATGTGTCTTTAATGATCAAACGTAACAACAGTGATGTGAATGAAAAATCAAATAGGTGAAAAATTTACAGGTGGAAATAAATATTTGTTTGGTTTGTCAGGTGTTATCTTCTGCTATGGTCTGAATGTTGATGTCCTCCAAAAATTCATATCTTGAAACCTAATACCCAGTGTGATAGTGGGGCCTTTGGCAAGTAATTAAGTCATGAGGGCTCAACCCTCAGGAATAGGATTGTACCCTTATAAAAGAGGCTCAAGGAAGCTCCTTGGTTCTGTCTACCATGTGAGGATGCAGCAACAAGGCACCATCTATGAAGCAGAGAATGCCAACAAATCTGCTGGCACCTTAATCTTGATTTCCCAACCTACAGGATTGTGAGCAACAAATTTCTGTGGTTTATAAATTACCTAGTCATAGGTATTTTGTCATAACAGCCTAAATGGACTGAGACACCTTCCTGCTCAAATGAATAAAAATGTATATACTCACTCAATTTGCAAACATACAGATTATAAGATGGGTAAGGGGCAAGACGGTTTTGGCAGGAATACTGACAAATAGGGGTAATTTTCTCCTAACTTGTTGTTCCTGATATCACCAAATATATTTTGATTTGAAAGGAATTTGACTCTTTATTATATAAAGTATTATTTGGAGAATGATTCCAAATGAGTTCTGTGAATCATTTTACTCAGAAAAGGGGTATGCCAGAATTGTTGGTTAAAGTTTGACTTGAAGTTCAGCAAAGTTTATTATTTATGTCTGTGACAGGGAAATAGAATAAAAGATTCATTAAGAAAAATTTGTCAGGATTCAAGGCAAGATGGCTGACTAGAGACATTCATCACCAGATTTTCTCAGAAAAAAGAAAAAGTTTTAGATGAAGAAAACATAGCCCAGGTGTATTCCAAGGCAAAAGTGCCAGAACCTACTGGAGATTCCACAGAAAGAAGTTGTGGAGTGAAACAGGAAGGAACAAGATTTCAGCAGAGGTCAACCTCTTCCCTTATCCTGTGGATCTCCTTCCGGCATCTGACCACAAGCAGCAGCCCAAACCAGTCAAGCTCACCAGCAATGCTTCTGCAGGCTGCAAGCTTCCCTGCCCAGTACCCGACCCTGGACCAAAAGTATGGCTTTCCTGTGTGGGAGGGGTTCTCTGTGAATGCACTGCAACTTAGACACACCACATTCTCCTTTCAGTTCTGTCCATGTGGGCTCTCTCACCTCCCAAGATCAGTTCACAAATCTCTCCTTTGTGCCCCCAACTGACACAATTGAGTCCTGGAGATCTGGGATCTGGCCTGTGTGCCTGTCCTCTGATTCCCCAAGTTCAAGCCCTGACCATACCAGGGAGAAGTGTGCTGGTCCTGAGTTGCCCATGGAGTGCTCAAGCAGGCTTAATGTCCCTCTGCCTTGGAGTATGCTTTGCTCTGCTGAGTCAGCACCAGGGAGGGCTGGCAGGCAGGGAGCTCACAATCGAAGCACCCCTTGGTCTGCTGCAGTTCTTTAAGAGGAAAAGCGTGAGCCCCACTCTCTGTGGAAGCCTAAATGTGACAGATGTGCTGACAGGAAGCAGCCCCTTCTAAGAGGCTCAGTCCAATCATCCCTTGGGTACCTGTGCCAACCCACATGGGAACTGCTATGGCTATGTCAGCAGCTGTGGGCCAGGGAGAGGAGGAAGAGGAGAAGAATCTGAATATAAAGAGCTTTCACTCTGGTCCCCTTTGTCCCAAGGGGTCCTTCTTGATTGCTGTACTCTCTTCTCAGCTGAAAGCAGCCCATCTTGAATGTCTGAGCTCTGGGATCACACAGTTCCCCTAGAACCCACCAGCTCCCTGTGGCCACCACAGTCTGGGTACATGTTAGGAAATTTTGTGTGGGATCCAGTGACAAAAAAACTGAAGGGCTGAAGTTCCCTGGGCAAGACAAAGGCACACAATGGATGGAAACTCACTATGGCATCTGCCACCTCAGCTTGGCTCTGTAGTGAGGAGTGTCCCCAGTGGGGCTGAAAACTCAGTGCTTTGTTGTCAAGAAGCTCCCAGTTCACTGGCAGCATCAGCTTTTGGGCTGAAGGTAGAGAAGCTCTCCAACAGTTTGGGAGCCTACAGTCTGCCAGGTGTGAAGGAAGGAAAAACAAACACTTTCACCTACCCTTTCCATGGGGCTCCAAATTCCTTGGGAGTGAAACCCACTCTTAACTGCTGGACAGTGAATCCCAGACTGCCCTTCCCCTGCAAGCAGACTTTTTGGCTTGATGGGGCCATTTCAGCCCCTCCGTGGTGGCTTTCCCCAGAAGCCTGGGAGCTGACCCTCCCCCACTTCTGAGACAGCTCTTGTTCCCATCTTTGTGAATCCTTTCCCAAACCAGCCCTGCCCAGTCTCACTCCCCGATCCGCCTCAGCTGTAGTGGAGTACAAGGAGGAATGACCTGGAAGCTCCATGGCCCTGCCCACCACCTGGGACATATGAGTGCTGCTTCTGATAGATTGGGGCCAGAAATAGGTCCCAAATATCACCACTGCAGCTGGTTTTCTCCTGCAAGTGCCACCTGCTGGCAGGAAGGACAACTAGTACAGCTCATTAGAGCATTTACTGATTTGATCATACAGGGTTTGTCTGACTCTTACACATAAGTGCCACTTACTTAGAGATTAAATTGGGCATCCCAATATCATTCATACTGTTAAGAAGACCAGAGCGCTGGGGAAAGAAAAAAGATTTCAAAGACCTCCATCTTCCCTCATTAATAAAAGACAGGGAATCTGCTCACACACACAGTATACCACTGCTACAGCCTACAAATGACTAGTCATTGAGAAAACCACCACACTAAGGATATTTATTACCAAGTTATCCATCCAGAAACACCCACCCACCAAGCACCCACAAGCAAAGCAAAAAGTCCTTCCCAACATACACTACATCCTTAAGAAGGGGAGAGGTGGGAAGTCTGAACATGAAAAAATATTAAACATCACTATTAATCAGAAAAATGCAAATTAAAACCAAAATGAGATATCATCTTACCCCTATCAGAATGTCCATTGGAAAAAAATTAAAAAGCAATAGATGTTGGTGTGGATGTGGTGAATAAGGAACACTTATACACTGTTGGTGGGAAGTAAATTAGTACAACCTCTATGAAAAACAACATGGAGATTCCTCAAAGAATTAAAAGTAGACCTACCATTCAATACAGCAATCCTGCTGCTGAGAATCTACCCAAAGGAAAAGAAGTCATTTTATAAAAAAGACACCTGTACCCGAATGTTTATCACAGCACAATTCACAATAGCAATGATATGGAATAAAACTAAGTGCCCATCAATTCATGAGTGGAAAAGAAAATATGGTATACATACACCATGGCATAATACTCAGCCATAAAAAGGAATGAAATAATGTCTTCTGCAGTTAACTTTGATGGAAGTGGAGAGCATTATCCTAAGTGAAATATCTCAGGAATGGAAAATCAAACACCATATGTTCTCACTAATAAGTGGGAGCTAAACAATGGGTATACTTGGTCAGAAAGTGGTGTAAAGGACCTTAGAAACCAAGATGGGGGAAGGGTGAAAGGGGGGTGAGGAATAATAACTTACCTACTGGGTGCAATTTACACTATTCTGGTGACGGGCACATTAAAAGCCCTGGCTTCAGCATTATATGATTCATCTACCTTACAAAAACATTTGTACCCCCTTAATATTTTGAAATAAAAATAGAAAAGAAAAAATTTTATCTTTCTGTGCTGCCTGGCTTATTCCACTTATAATAATGGCCTCCAGGTTCATCCATGTGGCTGTAAAGGACAGGATTTCCCCCCTTTTTAAGGCTGAATAGTATTCCATTGTGTTTATATATCACAATATTTTTACCCATTCATCCAATGTTGTTTACCTATGTTGCATCCATATCTTAGCTTTTATGAATAATGCTGCAGTCAACATGAGAGTGTACATATCTTAGTGGCATATAGATTTCAAGGCCTTTGGATAATTACCTAGAAGTGGGATTACGGGATCACATGGTAATTCTATTTTTAGTTTTCAGAGGAACTCCCATACTCTTTTACATAATGTTTATATTAATTGACATTTCCAACATTGCACAGGCATTTCCTTTTTTCCACACCCTTGCCAACACTTATCTTTTGTCTTTTTGATAATAGCCGTTCTAATGGGTGTGAGCTGATATGTCTTTGCAAGTGACACTGTACCCCCTAAATATATACAATTATAATTTGTCATTTAAAAATAAAATTTAAAAAAGAAAAATTTTTCCAGGCACAGTGGTTCATGCCTGTAATCCTAGCACTTTGGGAGGCTGAGGTGGGAGGATTATTTGAAGCCAAGGCTTCAAGACCAGCCTGAGCAACATAGCGAGTGAGACCCTGTCTCTACTAAAAATAGAAAAAATAGCTGGGTATAGTGGCACGAGCCTGCATTCCCAGCTACTTGGGAGGCTGAGGCAGGAGGATCACTTGAGCCCAGGAGTTTGAGGTTGCAGTGAGCTATGATGATGCCGCTGCACTCCAGCCTGGACAACAAAAGAACAAGACCCCGTCTCAAAAAATAAAAATCAAGAAGAAAGAAAAGAAAAATGCACTTACTGGCCAGAGAGGAGTAGACAGTATATTGAAAGATAGAACTACAAAGGACATTACTAAATTTGGAGAAGTGAAGTAAAACATATTCATTGAGACCGTGCAGGACAATTCCAAAAGGGAACCTACATCTTGGTGGTGATTAAAGCAGTTTGAGCTTCCTTCCTTCCTTCCTCTCTCCCTTCCCCCCTCCTTTCCTTCCTTTGTCAATATTCCCATACATTGAGGTGTGGGTATGGGTCACTGGGCAGTTAAGTAGTCTTTCCAGTTAGATTATTTCTTTATGTAAAATATTTAGGTTGAATAAAATATTAAGTTGACTCTTTTGTCTTTCTGCTGTTCTCAGCAGATGGGGTTCACGAAAGGCACAGGCTTTCCCAGTCTGCAGCATGAAGAGCAGCTCATCGCCCACCACTAAGCAGAAGTAGGGAGTGGGGGGCTGGGGTGGGAAGATGTAAGTGCTGAAAGCAGGCTGCTGGTGAACTTGCCATACTTATCAATGACCCTCGGATCCATGTGCTTTTCTTCTGGTTATGCTCTCTCCTTGGCAAGTGGAAGAGTGACTGACTTAGGATAGACTGCAGAAAAAGCATTTGTTAAAAAAAGGGTCAGAGAAAATGTCATAGCTCTTTGTTAAAAGTTAGATTTTGTGGTTTGTCTTTTCTGCTCAATAGTTCCTCCTGGTCAGGTCGGTCTAAGACAAATTTGAGCTGCTTTAAGGTAAGCGTTTGTACATTCTTATAAGCATGTTCCATTTTATCTGTTCCTCTATCTTTTCCCCCTGATTGGGAATTTAGAATGAAATTTGTAATTCATGTTAGAAATACAGTCCCTTCTTTTACCAGGAATTGGCAAATAATGACTTAGTTTACTTTTAGTCATTGCCATTTCTTTTTATTAGATAAAATATCGACACTTTTTTGAAGAGAATTCAACCTGCATACAGACAATACCAACAGCTTTAGCCTACTATTAGATGTAAAGGTAATAGGAAAACCCCAAGCATGAAATGGAAGTTTGAGTCTGTCTAGAAATGCATTGATTTCATGTTACTATAACCCAATTAAACTCCCTGAGTGTTTCTGGGCACAGCTGTACCTCATTGGTAGGGTGGATCTCCTGTGCCCTCCCACTGGTCCCTGGGGTCCCTATTCATGGCACTATCACCCTGCTTGGTCTGTCAGAGCAGGATTTGAGTCTGTCCTGTACATAGCTATATCCCCAGTAGCTAGGCAGCATCTGGCCAATAGTAGGTGCTCAGTAAATACTTATTAAATGTATAGATTATCTCTTTTAGCTTTTAAAAATTTATTTCCTGAGTGGAAATTATAACCTTAGGAAATAGCTATAATGGAACTATATATAAACAAAATGAAAAAGATTTTCGAATTGCGTAAGTGTCTGGAAAAAGAAAAGCTTGTAAACGTGTGTGTGTATATTATATACACACATACACATATATATAAAACTCCCTCCTGGATTTATTATATTATTCCAATGCACATGATAAATAAAAAGTTGTCAGCTGTCTGCCTTCTCATTCCTCCATCACCAAGTCACTCATATATTAAAGATAAAGTTCGAAGCAATTATTGATATAGCTCTGACCTTCTTTCCCTATATCCGTTGTATTATGAGATCCAGCTATTTTCCTCATTAGACTATCCGCTGCATATTCCATTTCAATATCTTTCTTATTTAGATTTAATATCCAGAATGCTCTCACAAGCAGCTTTTCTATTTAAACACACCGAATCCTAGAAATTGATGGATGTTTGTGATTTATATGTCAATGTGAAAAATGAGAGACAGAGCATATTAGTATTTCTGTTTATATAAGCTTAAAATAGCAGTTTGCTTTTAACATGTATAAAAAATATGGTGCTTTCTATAGTCAGCATAATCTGTTGATGAGATTGTCAAAAAGGGGTGATTATAATCAAGTTAGTAACTATAGACCACAGTAAATATTTAAGATACTACATTTTTACTTTAATTGGAATTTTAAGATAAATTATTTTAATAAACTTTTGTGGAGGGGTCCGATTTGTCCTTAGGTTTTCATGTTATAAATAGTGATTTAACAAGTCTGCAAAACTTGCAAAACCATATAATTCTTTATCCTGAGGAATTAGGGAGGTTATTGCAACTAATTAAGGATGATCACAGCATATATTTCTTTCTACACATCTGTTCCTTCCTTTGAATGTATTAAACAAATAGAAAGTAAATAATTAAAATATGTAAATACAGCTGGGAATTTTAAGTATACCTCTAGGATAGAGTTAAATTAATATATGTGTACATATAATTTTTTCCTATCCGGTAGAAAATATATAAGCTAAACAAATATTTATTAAAATTTTTAATTTATGACAAGAAACTTGGACACATACTCATTATAAGTCATTTATTATTTTAATTTTAAAAAATCTTAGTTAAAATTTATACATGTGGTATTTTATATGCAAGTAGTATTTCTAGGAATATTCCTGAATTTCAGCAGATAATGCAGATTTTCAAAAATTCACTTTCGAAAACACAATGAATTTGATCCCAGCACAGATACAAAATTTTAGGAGATATATGCTGTGAATAAATGTATACTTAATGTTCCTGGCCATTTCCTACTTTGTCACATTGAACATAAATCATGTTTAGATTTTCTTATATTTAAGATTTTTCCCATTCTGTCTGAATTTCAAATATTCTATCTCATTTTCCCCATAAAGGTAAATTAACTTGTTTTATCTTGAGTAATTTTTAAATATGTAGGATTTTTTTATGTAAATAGTTTATTGCATTTCCTAATTTATATAATTAAAAATTCAAGCTCCTTTATTTCATTTATACTATTTATATGGACATTTTTTACATTATCCATTTGAAATTAATGCTCTGAAGTTGCCAGTGAATGATAAACATGCAGTCCACTGTTTTCAAGAGCCCTGGACAGGTCATCTCTGATGAAAAAATAAAGATGATTGGTTTATCAACAGTAATATTCAACTGGATGATAAATGTGGTGCTTTCTTTATTGGATTTTAAAATATTTCCAGCCTATGGGACCCACAATTCCTTTAGAGAAGCCCTCTTGTATACCCGCATGTTACAGAGGGTCTTAGGTCATACACTGTTATCTCTGTAACCAAGGCCATAGTGTGCTCAAGGCATTTTCCTGTCAAAATATTCGTAGCTTGAATTAGAAATGGAGACACAAACCTATGATACAGCAAACATGCAGATTTCTTTCTACCCATTCTCAGTAACCTCGTTTAAACCATGGATGTGTGGTTCAGATATGGTTAGGATCTGGGCCCTGCTGTTTGTGCTGGGATTCTGAACTCCTCTCTTGGATTCTGAATTCCACTGTGTCCAGGCAGAATTTATCACAAGGAACAAAGTTCTCAGGAAGCTACTGGTGAAAGTGTCACTGTATTTGCCAACAGATTCAGTTTCCTACTGAAGGTGATTAAGAGGCTTTTATGTAAAATTCTGAGAGACAACATGTTTGTCTTTGCTTTTTTTCCTCTCTTGTGCTTTTCACAAATGATGTTAACTGTCCCTCTTCCCCTCTCTCACTACTATTATAGATCCCAAGCTTTCTCTGCAGATAATTAACTAAGTCAATCAATTGGTGAGAAGGGACTAGTGGAAGGAAAGTCCTCATACTTCTCCCTGGATCCTTCCTTTCTACTTAAGAAAAAAATTTAAATAAAGTTTATTCTTTCACTTTCTTAATTTAAAAATTACTTTGAGTAAAATACAACTCCTAGTCCTTGTAATCCTAGAGCTGAGGCTTTCTGATTGGGAGAAAAAGTTTTATGCTGTGGTTTATTAGTATGAGGGAAGAATACTGGACAATATCTTCCTAAATTTCATTATATAGAGAGCTGCCCATTTGCTTACATGTGAGATGATCATTCTTCATTGAATATTGATGGGTTAAAAAGTATTACCTTGCGACTTTGGTTAACTTGAGTTGTCTTCTAAGTAAACTATTTTTCCCAACCAATGTACAGCGATTAAATCTCTGATCAACTAGGAATACCTTAAAATATTCATAGAACTGGAAATTTCATAGTTGTAAAAGAGAAATATTATAATCCACTTGCAACTTCTCTCATCTAGTTCTTAATTCTTTTCATAGGTCAAGAGACCTAGATCATTTCAGATGAAAAAATGATTGATTATTCACTGATGTTTGCATTCTTAAGATATTGTTATAACTATCATCCTCATCCCAACCCCATGAAATAGACAGGGCAGGTATTATATCCATTTTACAGATGAACTAACTTCGAATTTAAATGACACACTCAGACTGCCACAAGCCAATGGAGAGCTAGATTAAACCCTAGACCTGTATGCTAATTTCATGTCTTTCCATTACATGGTAGTGCCAGCCACTGGTAATCTTGTGGGAAGACTTTCAAGGAGTTGTTCTTGGCCTGGGTTATATACCTCATTGCTCTATAGAAAAATTTCAAGGCCAAAATGATTTATTCAAATTGTTCCATATAAATACATCACATACCATGAGCAAGTGTCACTTTTCTGGACCATGAAGGCCATAAGAGTCCTCTGTTTCTGTTCCATGGTTCTGGCAGGTAAGTGACTTACCTTTTGATAAATTTTTCTTTTAATAAATTTTTAATTGAAACTTAGTACCAAAGTTTAAAAAAACAACTGGCAAATCACCTATGTAATATTTTTTGTTTAATATATTTTGTCCTTGATGGATTTCCAAAAGGAATCTAAGGATTTCCATTTATTAATAATAACAATTGACAATTTTTGGTGTATGCCAGTTTATTGTGCTAAAGGCTATATATATGTAAAACAACTGCTAACATACCTAGAGGGATGTGCCAGCTGCTGATCAAAAACCTTTACATGTATTAATTGATTTAGTCTCTCAAAACCCTAGAGGCAGATGCCATTTCTATCCCTGTTTTGCAGAAGAAAAAACTGCAGCCAAGCGAGGTAAAGTACTTTGTTCCAGGACATAGCTAGTAAGTGTTAGAACTGAGATTTGAACCTGGATAATGTGGTTCTGGAGTCAATGCCCTTAACCATGATATCTGCATATTATATATTACTATATGCTCTATGTTAGCTTAGACAATAATCTTAACAAACCTATAAGCTAAGCTTTATCATTGCCATTTTAAATATGATGGAACTAAAGCCTAGAGAGTTTGAACAGCCTATCTAAAGTCATACAGCTAGTAAGTACAAGAGCCGTGGTTGACCCCAGGAACACATCCGTGCAATTGACGAAGAATAAGGAAGGAGAACTGGGAAAGGACAGTAGGACAGTAAGAAGACTTTTAGTAACATGCGGGAGAAATTGAATGGGAATTTCAGATGGACAAAAGGATAGAGGAAATAATAACCTGAGTACATGCTGAACTGAAACACTGATGAAGGTAAGTTAGGATGATGCTTAGATGTCTGTGCATAAAGTTCATTTTATGATATTATAGGCTTTGTTTGAATTTGAGAAACAGAAGTGAGAGAATGGAGTTTTCTATTTATTGGAGTGGCATTCTGTTTATGAAGTATTGTAATGATAAGTATTCCCAATCAACCAAGTGATATGGAGCAGTGGTCTTGTAATTTCAATTTCCATACTCCTGGGCATGTGTGATGTTTTTCCTTGTAGTAGGTGGGTATAGACAGTTTTTTAGGGCTTCTGAACATTTGTGAGTATGAGTGTGTGTGTGTGTGTGTGTGTGTGTGTGTGTGTGTGTGTACCTGTGCGCATGCCACGGCAGTCTGGTGAAGCATAGTGACCCTTTCTTAAAATAGTTTTTAAATGCATAAAATAAAATATGTAAGATTATAGAGGAAACAAATTATATTGAAAGATTCTTATTAAGATATGTAAAAAACAAATATGTGATATTCCAATATATGTACTTATTTATTTATTTTTTTATTTTTATTTTTATTTTTTGAGACAGAGTCTCACTCTGTTGCCCGGGCTGGAGTGCCATGGCTTCAGCCTAGCTCACAGCAACCTCAAATTCCTGGGCTCAAGCGATCTTCCGGCCTCAGCCTCCCGAGTAGCTGGGACTACAGGCATGCGCCACCATGTCCAGCTAATTTTTTCTATATATAGATTTTTAGTTGTACAGATAATTTCTTTCTATTTTTAGTAGAGACGGGGTCTTGCTCTTGCTCAGGCTGGTCTCGAACTCCTGACCTTGAGCGATCCACCCGCCTCGGCCTCCCAGAGTGCTAGGATTATAGGTGTGAGCCACCGCGCCCGGCCGTGCTTCTTCATTAATGTATTAAATAACAAGATCCAGCATCAGGTCTCATAACTGTCATAATTTCAAAGTTATGGTGAATTTGAACAATATTATGCAATCTCTATAATAACTATAATGTAATACAAAAATACATGATTTCTGTTTGTGACAAAGTGACATGTACTGTGAATACTGTAATAGTTTGTTGTCTGCTTTCAAAATTGAAAATGCTAAGTTTTAGTTAGAATTAGTGAAATAGATTTTTTTTTAATTAAAGTTCAAAGCTCATTGCCTTTGGTCATTCAGGGTCCTAAGTATCTTTTATTCTACAAGTTTCAGTTTCTCCTACCACCACCACCTTTTCATGCCATTGGTTTGTTGGAGAAAATAAGTTACTCATTTTGAAGAAAGTCCCAGATTCTGGATTTGACTCATTACTTCTTCATGGTGGTGTAATTTAAATGTTTTTCTACCTACCATATTTCTTCTGTTCCATGTACTTACTGTAACTAGTCATGGGTTCTAGAGATGAATGGGTTCATGTTCAGTAATTTTTAACAAGAATACTTCATAGGTAGTACTGTGAATTAACTACAGCATCACATCAGGAGGCACAACAGAAATTTATTGCTCACAATTCTGAAAGCTGGGAAGTCCAAGATCAAGGTGCCAGCAGATTGTGGCTGGTGAGGTCCTGTTCCTCATACATGGTGCCTTCTGTGTGTCCTCACATGGTGGAAGGGACAAGCAAGCTCCCCTGAGCCTCTTTTATAAGGGTACTCATTCCATTCACGAGGGCGGAGCTCTCATGACCCAATCACCTCCCAAAGGCTCCATCTCTTCATCCCCTATTGCACTGGGGATTAAGTTTCAATATATGCGTTTGAGGGAAGGGAAACATTCAGACCATAACAGGGTCGAATTCTGAGACTTCTTATGCATTTACTACCTGGAATTCTATTTTTTAAAAAAACAACTTTACTGCATCAGCTGTTTGGCAATCTTATGATAGAATTTATATAAGAAGGAGAGAATAAATGTGTGATTTTTTTCCCTTCAGTTATCAATTTTCAATGCAATCAATATTCAGTTTTTGTCTTGGCAAACACACACATATGCACCATATCTATCTGTCTGTATATCCACTGAAGTCAGTCATTTATCTTTCAGATGCTCAAATTGTACTACTTCAAGTTGGCACCAGTAAGGTGTGATGCTTTCTTTAATTTTTCAAATACAAAGATGTCCTAGGCTTCTCTTACACATTTCTTACCTTAGACTTAGAATCAGTCATTTTCCCAAGAAGTCCTTTCCTTCTGATGAAGAATGGTAGCTAGAAGCCACAGTCTGGGTGCTAGAGGAGCTCATTCTTACTAGGTTGTCATTGCTTCTATTTTTTTTCAGGGGATAGAGCTAGAAAATATGCATGTTTATAAAAGTGAATGATTAATCATTATTTCATGCTAATATTTTCAAATCAAGTTAAGATTCAAGAGTTTTAAATTATTTTTAAAAACATTTTTCTCTTATGCTGAAATAATTCTAAAAAATATGAATATAATAAATTGCTTTATGCTATAATATATTCATAATAATTTCAAAATTAAAATACCGATATTAATAATAACAATAAGACCTCTGGATCCATGTTAAGATTTCTTCATGGTTTGCCCTTTGAACATGTACCATTAGAGATACATAGTCAAATATTTCCTTTAAAGTTACTTTTTGAGGTAATTCCTTTTTTGTGTGTGTATGCTAACAATATGAAAAATGGGTTTATTTGTTTTAGTCTATGTTCAACTAACAGCAGTTTACTTTTATTTCTTTTAAAATTAATTTTGTTTTTTAATTAGATAAAAAAATGTGCCTGAGTTAAAAGTAAAAGCTATATAACAAGATACGGCAGAAGGGTAATCGTTGTTTTCTTCAAGGATTCCCTATATCCCCCAATAATGTAACCATTTTTAATGGTTTTTGGGTTATTCTTCCATTGTTTCTGTTTGAAATTATAAAGAAATATAAATATATATTTAGATGCCCCTCCCTTCTTACAGACAATGTAGCATTCAGAGAAACATTGTTCTGCACCTGCTTTTTTCCTACATAATATATCCTAGAGATAACTCCATGTACTAGGTAGAGGTTTCTTCATTTCTTTTATGACTTCTCCTTCCATAAGTTATTCTCTATTGAAGGATAAATCATGCTTCACTGAAGATCTTTGTGTATCACTGGGATAAATTTCTAGAAATGGTATTTCTGGTCAAAGAGTGAAAAAAATATGTAATTTAGTAGATATTGTTAAATTCCCCTTAACAGGGGTTGTACAACTTTGCATCTCTACCAGCAATGTACATATAAGAATATTTATTTCCCCAAAAGATATGTTTTTCAATTTGATAGGCAAGTCTGAGGCAGGTGTTTCATGGGCCTTGCTTGCAGAAACATAGTTTAGAAATTATTTATGATAGAACCAGAAAGAGAACAAAATACTGCTCATGACTGCTATTAAAAATTGATTAAACCATGACTATGTTCAATTTATAATTTTGGAATGTAAGTGAATTGCATCTATGTTCCAATATTTTATTCAATTTATGGGGGACAAAGATTAGTAATCCATCAAATTAATTACATTAGAACATTAAAACTCCCCCAAATATCAAAGGTGAGGAAAGCATCCGCATTGCCAGCAGTGACCGAGGAGTTTTTAAAAATGTAAAGTCACAGAAGAAGGGTGATGAACAAATATACCAGTATTGTGGCATTTTTGAAGGTCTGGCGTCTGTTAGCTCAGAGGAAGCAAGTATAGACATTTCTCAGTGTTACTGGAAGTCTAACAACTGGTTTCCTGTCTATAAATGAAGGAAGGCATATCAAACATAAAAGAAATAATTACGTTGACTTGTGAAATCCATTTGGTAACATTCAGCAGATGATGATGAGTACACATCTGAGGTTGAGGGACTGTAAGGTACATGCATGTTGTGATTATTAGGAAAAATTATAATAGAAAATATTAGCGCTGCATTTTTAAGGGATAAGTTTTTGCTTTACTTTGTTTTACTTAGGCTGACAGATTTATAGTACTGTTTAGTATCCAACAACTATTCCACTGACAATCTATGCATTTTGAGAGACTTTTTTTTTTAAGTTTTATAAAAGTGTCATGATTATAAATTTGTTTTCAAGAGATCTTTTCATCTACCCTGCCCCATTTTCCTTCTTGGTTCAGTTCTAGTCCAGCCGATTAGTTCAAGTTCATGTTCAGCATCTTTACCTGCCCAGTTCCGTAAGGACTGTCATCCTGATCCTGGAGTTTCCGAAGCCACCTGTCTGGCCAGGAATTGCTGCTGGTCTCCATCTAAAGACCCAGGAATCCCTTGGTGTTTTGAGAAGGTTGACTCATGTTCTTTAGTAGCTGCCTCTGAACGAATTGACTGCTTTCCGGAGTCAAGGGCCAATGAAGCTACCTGTATAAAGCGCGGATGTCACTGGTGTGTTACTGAAAATACAGAGGTTCCATTTCGCTTCTACAAGTCCAAACAAGAGGCTGCTTGTGCTATGAGGTTTCCCGTTGAGAAACGCATTGGTTGCCATCTTCTGCCAGGAGCTTCTCAGCAAAGCTGTGAAGCTAAAGGCTGTTACTGGTGTTCTACAAGCATGGCTGACATTCCCTGGTGCTTTTACCCAGCAGATGGCCCACATGGCTGTGTGGTAAATGATCAACCTCAAAAGACAGCTCTAGGATGGAGGTATGTATTTCCTAGAATGTTTAATAAGCACTTCTACCACCTAAATTTTCTAATCTATGCTCATGGGTTCATTTGGCACTCATCACCTCAGAGATTATATTCTATTTTTATTTGCTATATCCTGGTAACTCTGAGCCTTCATGGTGAATCGGAAAGCCTAAAGCACATGGCTTTTTGCTTCCTACCTTACTTGAAGAAACGTAGCTTAGAATTTTACATCAAAATCACTATCACAACTCACCTGTTGAAGAGGAGGTTGCACTTGTTTCTTGTTTCTTAATCAGCTGTGCGGGCACTGCCAAATAGCCAGATACACTCACTGTTTTATGTAGAGAGATGATTCATTGTAAACAAGTCAGGCTAAGGTAAAATTCTTGTATTTTATGCTGTCATGCAAATCTTTTAGAAAGAAGCTTTGTTTCTTTTGGTGGCGTATCTTTTGGGAAGCATGATAAAAGAATGAAAAACTGCCCTTAAGAGCAACTATTTCATGATAACATCTGAAATCATACTTTGAAGTAATCAGAGTACTTACTCCAATTAGTAAGTGCAAAAATAACTCAATTACAAATGATATGCTTAACTTTTATAAGAAAAAAAAGGATAGTCACTTTTCTTTAGTTAAGGTTCTTAAGAGAAAAGCCAGATTTAACGGGTCAGTGTCACTAAAAAAATTTGCCCATGTGCTGATTTTTGGAGACTAGATTCTTGATTTTGCAGCGTTGGATATATTTCTGGGAAATGTATGGAAGGTAAAAATTGTGGCATTTATTTAGCTGGAGCTGAGCAGAGTGTTATGAAAGCTAACTTTACCTCAATTTCTGCCTGGAATCTATGATCTATTTCCCCTTTACTTTGCATGACCAGGGCTTGAGAACTGTTTCAAAACCTGCTTTTTAGTTACATTTCTTGCCAGGGAGTGATATAAAATTTAATGATGATGCTTACTTAGGAGCAGGGATTTGGAGGACCATCCTTTTTAAGGCCAAAGGCAAAAAAATGACTATAGAGACACTAGCAGGAAGCAGAAGGGTAAGATCTGGGCTGAAAGGAGCTGATTTATAATAAGGTAGAACACAGTAGTCTCAGAAACATAGTGAATTCCAAATTGAAAGAAGAGAAGAAAAATATCATTACATTTTGTTTTTATTGCTTCTGGACCTCCAAAGTCCTCCGCTTTGAGGAAACCAATCTATTTCACAGGCTCAAAAATAGAACTTGATTGAGCTAACTTACATTATGTGCTATTTTCTGTTATTCTAAATTTGCCATTGGTTTTAGTTTGTATAGATTTTGGCAGAGACCATCATGACAAATGTTTTGAATATTGTTTAAAATCTGAAATTAAAATAAAATGAGCTCAGGATAAGAGCAGTGAACCATAAAATTGAATTAAATAAATAAAAATCAGTTAAATAAAAAAAAGTTAAATTATAAACAAGTTAAATTTGGACTGGGAACAAAGGTTATATGGAATGGAATTGCCTGAGAAGCAGAGGACACCAGGCACTTCAGTAAGACTGAATGTGAGTGTCTTCCCCGTCTGGGCTGCCTCTGGCTTATTTGTAATACGTACCCAGCCCGCATTTAACTCTGGGCCTGGGAGATCTCATTGTGTCTCAATTTGACCACCAGATGACTTTGCTCACTGAATTTAGACAGCTCCTAAACCATAATGAGTTCTTTGTGAGTCATGTCTTTGGAAAGAATGTTCCAGAGCAAAACAATGTAAGTAAGAGGTGCTTTGCCACACTTGACCAAAAATGATGGACCTAACTAATGATTTACCTGAGGAAATGGGCCTCTGTCCTTGAACCTGTCATTGGAAGGATTAGCTGGAGTGAGTGGTGGCAATGGTGGTGTCGAATTGGAAGTTCGGATATCTGGGATGCCTGTGACAATTTTGTACTAGGTTGTGCAAGGTGAGGGAGGGGGCTGGAACTACAAGGAGGGAGGCTATGCCTGGAGCTTCGGTGATCACCCATGATTGCCCACTGATAACTTCCAGGACAAGTTTTTAGAAGTCACTGATGGCTGACTGAATATGGCTAGAGGAAAACCCCCTGTTCATTATTTCATTCTACTACAGAGAAGGTTGTATTATAATCAATTAAGTCAGAATTAGATGACAAATTTTTGTTTTTTTTACTATTGCAGTTTTTCCTATTTTTAGAGGTATGCTGCAACGGAAATTAGTTGATTTTTCTTATTACCATTTCAGTGTTTAACGTCTATTCCTCAATGTTTTTGCTCTTCATAGGACATTCTTTTATCTTAATTTTCCTTTCCTTGTTAAAATAAATCGTTTGTCTCTCTGTTTATCAATGTTCTTTCTACCTGAGGAATTCTTTTCATTTGTAAAAATGAATATGTTTCATTTGGGCTAATAAAATTGGTTTATCTTATAGGATAATATTAAACAAGCGTGACAATATATCCCTGTTTGGAAATGATATTTCCCCACTTGCAATGGATATAGAATTTCATACCAAGAATCGGCTCCGGTTTAAGGTAGGTGGAACTGATGGTCTGTATTTTTCACGAATATAGTGTTTCCTAATGGGAGGTTTCAAATGTAATAACATCATTTGCTGAAATATTTCATAATATCTTGTTCTGGTGGTAACTACAAATTTCCCATTTCACTTATCGTTAACATTAGAACTGGTTCATAACATTAGAATTAGATCTTTTTTAAAAATTAATACCATATTTACTCTTCTAATATGTTTTAGATTTACGATCCTGATAATAAACGATTTGAAGTTCCACTCCATGTTGATTCTCCCTTACACGCGTCTGCTGAATCCAACTATGATGTTGAATTGATAAATGATACGGTCTCTCAATTCAGAGTAGTAAGAAAGAAGACAAAGACAGTATTGTAAATACCATTCATGTTAATGTAATCTTAGTTTTGTCCTTACAAACAACACATGCCTGGAAAAATTATGGAGGTTACAGAATTAGCAAATTTAGAATACTAGAAATATTAGACTATGAGAAATAACTTAAAACACCATGTGGAGGACAGGGAGAATTTTTCATTTAGCCTCTTGTAAAATTGTGTATTCCGGAGAATTGAACTTTAAGGATGGTTGTTATTCTCAGTTTTAAAATTCTCTGTTCCCTTTTGAAATTCTAATTTAATTGAACTGGTACATGATATAGGTTCAGTAAATATTGGTTGTTATTATTTTCACTGTTATTACTATTAATAAGTGATGATTTTTCTTGAGTATTGTGGTAATCAAAAACATATACTTAATAGTTCAAAGTAATATTGATTATTTGAATTATTTTAGGCCATGTTGTCATTATTATGCCAAAGAATATCATGCCAAATTTTGCTTTGGATTAAGTATATCTACATAATTATGACTGTCCAATTCCTTTCAATATATTTATTGCCTTCAAGTATAATATGGTTATGTCTATATAGAAAGTAAAGCTATCCTTGATTTAACAACTCAGTGATCAGCTTCTGGTTCTAATAGTGTCACAGCTTTCAATATTTATATAGCTCATTTAGCTATCTTTATTTCATGGGACTACACCGCTATATGTTTGTTATTATTTCCATTTTGATTTATTTCATGGGACTACACTGAGTTTTTCTGAGCATGGTAGATTAAAAATGGCCACAAATACTATACAGCTCCTCACATCAAGAAGTGGGGTCTGTTTTCTCAGCTCTTAAATCTGGGCTGATTCTGTGTAATACTTTGACCAATAAAATGCAAAGGATATGACATGAAACTTCTAAGATCTGGCTTTAAAAAGCCTTGCAGTTTCCTTTCTTGGACCACTCTTGCCGTCACGTGAAGAAGACTGAGACGAAAGTCTGCAGCGAAAAAGAGGCCCAGACATTTAATTTGTTTCAGCCATTTCAGGTAAGTTTTCAGACTTATAATACGTCCTGTTGCACCTTCCAACCACAGCTAAGCTGACACCTGGTTCCTTTCTGACCACAAGGTGCATCAATTCCAGTTTGTGCCTATGTTGTTAATAGTTGTAAGATCAGAATCATTGCCCAGTCAACCCACAAGATTATAAGAAATAATACTTTTTTTAAGCCACTGAATTTTTGAGTTGTTTGGTATGCAGAAATTGATAGCTAATATGTAAAATTTGTTACAATGGCACACCTTAGAAAGAATCTCTTTCTAATCTTTGTGCTGGGAAAACTGGATAGCCACATGCAGAAGATTGAAACTGGACCCCCACCTCTCACCTCTCACAAAAATCAATTCAAGATGGATAACAGACTTAAACCTAAGGCATGAAACCTTAAGAATTCTTAATGAAGATGTTGGGAAGACCCTTTCAGACATCGGCTTAGGCAAGGAATTCTTGAAGAAGAACCCCAAAG
>RJWJ010025927.1:0-23437 GCA_004363605.1 Indri indri
GAGTCAGAGAAATAAGGTGTTTAAATGTGAAAAGCTAAATGGCAACGCAAAATTTAAAGAGCAATTTCTACATTGTTCTCCACCCATTTAGTCCGTCCCATAGGTGAATAAACTTTTCACTCCCACCTATTTGGCCATCAGCCAAGATGAGCCTTCCTGTTCCTCATAATTGCTAGTCTTGATTGACGGCCTGGCAAATTAGGACAAGAGATCATCATGGTAGTAAAACCACTTATCGGATTGTTTAGGAAGGGTGAGAAACAGAAAGGATTCTGTTTGCAATGAAGAAATTTTTGTTTTCCTTTTTTTCTATGTCTTTATGGAAAAACTAAAGGTAGATTACCAGCAGGAGGATGAATAAATTGTGATTTTAAATTAGAAAAACAAATTTCTCAGTACTATAAAAGATCTGAGAAGTTCTAAGGTCAAAAATTATGACACCTAAAATCCAGGCAGGAAAATTTGCAGAAGTATGTTTAACGTAGGGGGCTAATTCTAACACAGCTGCAGAGAACTGTCAACATGCCAAGAAGAAAAACAGGTTAAATTAATTCAGTTTGAGTTCCTTTGTTTCTAGCATCTATTTTCTATCTTAATATACTGTACTGGCAATGTCAGCACTACAGACAGCCCAGAGCGGAAATACTCTCCACACCCAGCTACCCACAGATTATCCAGTAACCTGATCCTGCAAACATGCAGGGCAAAGAAAGAAGAGAAAAATCTGTTTACCTTAAAAAGAGAGCTTCCAAATTCATAACATCTCATACAATGTTTACCATTTCATTTGTGTTAAGATGACCTTATTCCTATGCTTTAAAATGAACCCTTTCAGGGGCAAATTGCTGTCGTACTCCCACCAGCGGGTGGAATACACACCTCCAATACAATATGGTACTGCTACAAAGGACACATTGAGAAAGAAATGAACCTTTTCCAACTGATCTCTGCTAACTTTACTACCCCAGGAATATGGAGAAGAAAAACAGTTCTTAAAGGTAGATGCTTTATATGTAGGCATTTTGCAAAGATGAAAACGTGGCACTCGAAGGCCAATGATTAGCTCATAACCCATTTAAAGGTATATATAAAGTTCACCTGAAAATGGATAGTTTGTTTCTGCTTTTCCATTGGTGAATTTACCAGCATACTAAGATGAAGTTTTAAAATGCTGTGGTAGGAAGAAACATTACAGTACAGGAGCAAACAAAGCCCAGAGAGGTTGGGTTGATCTGGTAACTTGCCACCCATCCAATGCCAGATAGGGAATTGCCAGATTGCAGAGAATCTATGGTACTTTCAAGACCTCAATTCTATACTTACATCGGGTAGAATTTCAGATCCTGCTCCTAGATGGAAAGAGAAAAAAAACCTCACACAAACAACAAAGATTTCCAGACCTTGGGTGTTTAAAGGGCCTTCACACAGTAAATCAACCTAATGCTGTCTTGTTTTCTCCACAGCTAGACTGAAATAATACAGCACCAGCAGAGGTGTGAATTACCCCTATTCATCTTAATGGAGTGTTAACTTCAAAGGCTTGTTTTAACTATTTAAATGCTAAGCTCACGAGTAAACATTCTGTTAAAAAAAAGAAAAAAGAAAAAGTACAATTTAAACATTCACCCTCAACATACAAAAGTAATTTATAGTCTTGGTACTTCGTCTTTTAATTTAGCAAGAGTCTCCAAATGTTAGAAAAGTGTACATTTTGTGCTTTAGTTTTATTTTAAATAGTTATTACCTAATAAATTATGAACATTAAGCCCATAATGAGAAGGCCCATATTTCCCAGGAAAATTTCCGAGGGGTGTTTAACAAGGTTTTTGGTAATCTCGCTGAAAGGGGCACTGTTCTCACCAGCTCTCTTATTAACTTCCTCAGAACTTACAGAGAAAGTTGTGACTCCAAACGGGTTAACTAGATAAGACAGAACATTGAAGCAAAATAAAAATGAACACCTCCACAAATAATTTTTCTCAATATTAACTAAGTTGTGCAGAGTGTTCAATAGGTTACTTGTCTCTTTGCCAAATCTCCTATAATCCTCTCATGGGAGCAGGTGACAAATGTATTAATTGATGCCCAGCTGTCATCACACTTAACATTTGCCCCAGGGGTCATCCTTGCATCTGTTGCAGATTTAGGGTTATTTTGGTATTACTGGAGTTAGATTTATTTAAGCAGCTGAAAACCTATTTGTATTTAGATCCATAATTTCATAAACAGAAAAAGAGGGTACAAGTAGTAGCCTATCAGATTGACTGACTCTGGCTGACCTGAAAGCCCATGGGAGGCCATGTCTGGCTGTGTCCCTGGGACCATGCTAAATGCCTAGTTTCGGGAAGGCATTAGTAGGAGAGTACAGTGAGGTAGAACTGTGGGAAAGCACTGAAACACTGCACTTGGGGCCAGTTCCCCTGTGAGTGAAGGCTCGAGAAAGACTCTGAAGATAACAGTTGTGCAAGATGGAAGATGTAGAAATTCAAGATATAGTTCCACATCCTTGGTGGAAAGCAAATTTCTTTTACTGGTCCAGATAAGGGATGGAAGAAAGGGGATAAACATCTAATCTATTAAAAGGGTCTGTTTTGGCCTGTACCTACTTTATACAAAGTCATTTAATCCTCTCAACACAACCTTGTATAATAGGTATTAATTCCATTTTACAGATGTGAAAGTGGAGGTGTAGAGAGGTTAAGTAGTGTGCCTTTCACTGACATTTGAATCCAAGTCTTTCTAACCCAAAAGCTTGGACTTTTTCCATTACACCATGCTGTTTTCAAGTTGTCCAAGAAGTATCTCTTTGATCTTCTCAAAAGAGAATTTGAAGTTGCCAATTTTTCAGCCTATTTCCAAAGTGAGAAGCAAGGGGGCACCTGCAAAAGTGTGTGTTTCCATACATGAAAATTGGTACTTTGCATGCAATTTCCTACTTTACATGTGCACCAGGATAGCATTACATTTTTACTGATACACCTTGGCTTTGGTAGGCTGCTAATAACATATCCTTTATATAGAATAATTACGGGAGGAGAGCCCAAATTTCTGGTTTCTAACCAGAAATAAGCCATGTCAGTGGGAAGTCTGCAATGATTTACAACCTCCAAACAAAATAGATATATTCCTGTAGATCATATTGGGCAGAAAAAAAGAAAAGTATGAAAAAGGAAGAAAAAATATAAATGATCAACATTTGTCTCTGCCAAGTAGAACAAGTAGAATGTCACATGTTTTAGTGGCAAACTGAGAAAGCTGACGGAACTTTCAAGTCCATAGCCAGTCAGTTTTATGAGACTGTAAAGTTCTATCTTGGCCAAGTGTGGTGGCTCACACCTATAATCCTAGCACTCTGGGAGGCCGAGGCTGGAGGATCGCTTGAGGCCAGCAGTTTGAGACCAACCTAAGCAAGAGTGAGACCCCGTCTCTACTAAAAATAGAAAGAAATTACCTGGACAACTAAAAAAATAGAAAAAATTAGCCATGGTGGTCTGTGCCTGTAGTCCCAGCTACTCGGGAGGCTGAGGCAGGAGGATTGCTTGAGCCCAGGAGCTGGAGGTTGCTGTAAGCTAGGCTGATGCCACAGTACTCTAGCCTGGGCAACAGAGAGAGACTCTGTCTCAAAAAAATATATAAATAAATAAACAAAATAAAATTTTATCTTACAATGAAAAGCAGAGGAAAATCATTGAAATTTTTAGGTAGGATTCAGAGGCAGAGCAAAATACTGAGTGGAATAATCTCACAGTTTTGTTATTAGTGATTTATTATTGATTGATGCTGACAACATTAACACACAAGCTAAGATTCAACTTTGTATATAAACTTAATACACTGATTTCTTAAAAAATAAACAAACAAAAGATTGACCCAAGGTATTTAAGAAAATTAAGAACCTCTGCAAAAATCACTGTTAAGGGAATGAAAAGGAAAGCCACAGACAAGGAAAAAAATCTTTGCAAAACACACCTCTCATAAAGGACAGATATCAAAAATATACAAAGAATGCTTAAAACTCAACAATGAGAAAAAAAATCCAACTTTTAAAATAGGCAGCTGGGTGCAGTAGCTTGTGCCTGTAGTCCCAGCTACTCCAGAGGCTGAAGCAAGCCCGGTAGTCTAAATCTAGCCTGGGTAACACAGTAACATAGCAAGACCTCATCTCCTTAAAAAAAACAAAAAACAAAGGCAGAAGAATTGAACAGATACCTCACTAAAGAAAACAAACACATGGCAGATAAGCATATGAAAAGATATTCATTAAGGAATTGCCAATTAAAACAACAATGTGATACCAGTACACATCTATTAGAATGGTGAAAATCCAAAACACTGACAACACCAAATGATGGTGAGACAATAGTAACTCCCACTCATTGCTTATAGGAATGCAAAAGGTTACGGCTACTTTAGAAGGCAGTTTGGCAGTTTCTTATAAAACTAAATGTATTCTTACCACACAATGCAGAAATTGTGCTCCTTGGTATTTATCAAATAAGCAGAAAACTTATGTCTACATAAAAACTTGCACACAAATGTTTCCAGAACTTTATTTGTAACTACCAACACTTGGAAGCAACCAAGAGGTCTTTCAACAGGTGAACAGAAAAGCAAACTGTGGTATATCCATACAATGAAATATTATTCAGTGCTAAAAAGAAATGAGCTAACTAGCCACAAAAACAAATGGAAGAAACTTAATTGCACATTGGTTAATGACAGAAGCCAGGCTGAAAAGGATACATGCTATATGATCCCAACCATACAACATTTTGGAAAAGGCAAAACCATGGAGACAGTAAAAAGATCAGTGGTTGATAGTGGTTGCTAAGAACGAACCTTAATGCAAACTATCAATTTTAGTTAATAATGATAATTCATCAGTATTTACTAGTCAAATGTAACAAATATACCACACTAATGCAAGGTGTTAATAATAGTGGAAACTGTGTGTTTGGGAGTAAGGAGGTATATGTGAATTCTTTGCACTTTCTGCTCAATATTTCTTAAACATAAACTACCCTAAAAAATAGTCTATTAATTAAAAAAAAAAAAAAGCCCAAGTTGACCCAATAAATTGCCCAATTTAAGAGCATTTTGAGTTTTTTTCTTACTTTGATTAAAACTGTACTCCCAATCTCCTCTACCCACTGCAGTTTTGTTCTGCTTTTCTGCTAATGATTTTTACAAAAGTGTTATTTTTCATCCAAGTGTCTTTCAGAATAATCCCTTCTTGCATATGGAAGTAAATTATTCTTCATAAGAAGTGGAAAAATACTTCTTTCATTTGTTAATCCAATCAAAAATGATGAGTGCTAAACTAAAATTCCCAATCAAAATTCCAAAAATGAACAAAATGAATGCCTGTGGAAATAAGAAAAAAGATAAAGAACGATCAGAGTATTTTTTAAACCTCCGCCCTCTCCAATAATGTATTTTATATTTTAAAATATATTGATTTTCTTAACATAGACAAAATATTAATAATATAAAATGACAAGTTACTTCTTAAAATAGAAGTCTTAAAAGAAACAAACAAAACAACATACCCCAAGCTTTTTCCATGATAGAAAATCTTCTCTGCTAAGTTTAAGATAAAATAGTCCTGGGAATATAAAAATCAAACACGTTGATGTACTGGCACCTTTAAGTTGGAGGGAAAAAAAAGAGAATGTTACTGGATTCAGGTGTGAGGCTGGGTAACAATTTTATCCATTTTATTACAGGATTTTTTGAAATAGAAAACTTACCAACTACACCAAATATATTTCTAATGTCAGGAACATATATTGCAAGTAAAACAATGACAACATTGAGTGCTAGAGTGATCAAAGAATGGCGAATCCATGAGAATGGAAAATTGGAAAAAAATATCATCGTTAAAGCTTTTCTGGCCTGTATTACAGAAAAAGAAACAGATTTAGCAAAAAGGAAGTGTCAAAGTCAAAATATTTGCATAGAGAAGCACATGTACAGTAACCATGATATTCTTGCCTCCTAAACCATTTAGATTCCAAAAATATAGCATAAATTATTATTACAAAGTATTTATACACAAAACTAAGTGTTTATACACATAAACCTTTCTGTTTGAGCTTCATACAAATTATTTTGCTTTAATTCTACAAAAAAAATTTCACATGCAATTTTTTTAGTTTGAATAATTTTGTTTTTACCAACAATAACACACTATGATAAAATCTCAGAAAATCATTTTCATTATATCCAACAGATAGAAAAACAAATGATTTAAAATAGAAGAAGAAATCATGGGAGTGGGGAGGCGAACACGGCTGAAGGCAGCCGGGGAACCCAATGTGCACTGGGGTCCGTGGCAGGCAGGACCTAGTCCCCAATACTTGTGGCTGCCATTTCCAGAGTACCAGCTTCCAGAGTTAAACACACATGCTTTCCATGTGGGCATCTTTGGGGAGCTGTGGCGTGGTTGGCTGTGTGGGCACAGAGACTTGTCACTGAAGAAGCCGCTGACACCAGTGCTGCCCGGGAGAGGTGGCTGATTCAGACTAGGAGCATGCCGCAGTGGCCCAGGATCTGGGCTGCAGCCTGGAGGTGGTGGCCAAGGTGAGGGTGTTGTGTGGCCTTGATAAACTGAAATGCTTTGAGGAAGGCCAGGATCCAGAAGTCATCCCAAAGGACACTGACTTGGTGACTTTGGGCACACATCACATGGAGATGGGCATGAAGAAGTTACCTCTCACACAGGCTGCTCTGGAGGTTGGTATGGAAACTCTATAGCTTCCTGTACAAGATGAAGAACCTGTCATTGGAAACTACAGACTGTTGAAAACAATTGGCAAGGGGAGTTTTGATAAAGTGAAACTAGCAAGACATATCCTTACAGGCAGAGAGGTGGTCATTAAAATAATTGATAAAACTCAATTGAATCCAACAAGTCTACTACAAAGGCTCTTCAGAGAAGTAAGAATAATGAAGCTTTTAAATCATCCAAATATAGTGAAGTTATTTGAAGTCATTGAAACCGAAAAAACACTCTACATAATCATGGAACATGGAAGTAGAGGTGAAGTATTTGACTGTTTGGTTGAATGTGGAAGAATGGGGCAAAGAAGTAAGAGCTAAATTCAGACAGATCATGTCTGCAGTCCAATACTGTCATCAAAAATGGATCCTTCACAGAGACCTCAATGCTGAAAATCTATTATGAACATCAAAATGAACATCAAAATAGCAGATTTCAGTTTAAGCAATGAATTTACTTTTGGCAGTAAACTAGACACATTTTGTGGCAGTCCTCCATACTCGGCCCCCGAGCTCTTCCAGGGCAAGAAATACCAAGGTTGATGTGTGGAGTCTCGGGGTGATCCTGTATATGCTTGTCATTGGCTCACTTCCTTTCTTTGGGCAAAAACTGAAGGAACTGGGAGCGAGTGTATTAAGAGGGAAATACACAATCCCTTTCTACATGTCTATGGTAGAAAACTTCTCAAACGTTTCCTGGTGCTAAATCCAATTAAACAAGGCACTCTGGAGCAAATTGTGAAGGACGGGTGGCTCAATGCAGGGCACAAGGATGATGAACTTAAACCATTTGTTGAACCAGAACTAGACATCTCAGATCAGAAAAGAATAGACATTATGGTGAGAATGGGATATTCACAAGAAGAAATTCAAGAATCTCTTAGTAAAATGAAATATGATGAAATCATAGCCACGTATCTGTTGTTGGGGAGAAAATCTTCAGAGCTGGATGCTAGTGATTCCAGCTCAAGCAGTAATCTTTCACTTACTAACGTTAGGCTGAGCAGTGATCACAACATCAGCAGTGGCCAGTCTCCCCAATGTGAAGTGCACAGAACTGTTTCTTCAAGCCAGAAGCAGAGGTTACAGTGACCATGCTGGACCAGCTGTTCCTTCAGTTATGGCATATCCAAAAAGGTGTCAGACCAGCACTGCAGACAGTGAACTCAAAGAAGATGGAATTCCCTCCTGGAAATCAAGTGACATTGCTGTTGGAGGAAGGGAAATTGCTCCAGTCAGTCCCACACTTGGGAATGCAAATAATCGCAACAAGGCAGATATTCCTGAATGGAAAAACAGCTCCACTGCCCCTAGATTCTCAGAGAAGAGAAGGACCTCAGTCTCTGCCTTCAGGACTTTCCGTTCCTGCCGCTTTTATCCACATGCTGCCTTTCCAAAAAGTAACACAGCATCTGGAGGAATGACACAGTGAAATACGTACATTTGCAGTGAGAGAACTACAGATGATAGACATGCGGTGATTCAGAATGGCGAAGAAAACAGCACTACAAAGTCTGTCGGGAAAATACTGGTTTGCGCAATACCGATGCAACCTGGCAGGCAAGGCGAGTGGACTGGAATGCACATGCGCGAACAATGACACCCTCACTGTAGTATTCAGCGGGTGGCCAGACATGGTTGAGTGAGCACGTGTACTGTGTGGCCCTCGCATTCAAAACGACTGAGCAAGTAGAGCAATGAATCTGCATCAAATTTTGCATTAAGCTTGAACATTCCTCTGTGGAAACTGTTCGGATGATTCAGAAGAGCTTCAGGAACGATGTAATGAGTTCAGTACAAATACAAGTGTGGCACGAATGCTTCAAAGATGGTTGAGAATCTGTTGAAAGTGATCCGCATTCTGGAAGGACTGCAACCAGCAGAACACCTGAGAATGCTGAACGTGTATGCGTTAGGCTGAGAGATGCTGGGAGAACTGTTTGAGGTCCCAAGGTGTCTATTTTGGAGGGGACTGAGGTGTCATTGTCCTATGTACAATGTTTCTTGTATCTTCTTCAATAAATATCTCTATTTTTCATATTACATGGCTGGATACTTTCTGGACAGACCTCGTATCCTGATCAGAGAACTCCAGTTGCTTCAACACACAGTATTAGCAGTGCAACCACCCCGGATCGAATCCACTTCCCAAGAGGCACTGCCAGTCTTAGCACTTTCCATGGCCAGCCACAGGAGCAGCAAACTGTCACATATTACAGCCCCCCTGTCTCTCTCAGCCTGTCTCCTGAATCCACACCATTGTCCCAGACTCGAAGCCGAGTCTCCATTAGTCTTTTTTGTAAACTAACTTCAAGACTCAGAAGGAGCACTGTTTCTCAGTAGAGAACTCCAGTTGCTTCAACACACAGTACTAGCAGTGCAACCACCCCAAATCAAATCGGCTTCCCAAGAGGCACTTCCAGTTGCAGGAGAGGCAAACTGCAACATATAATGGCCCCCCTGCCCTTCACCCATCCATGAAGACACACCGTTATCCCAGACTGTAGAAGTCAGAAAAATAACTCTGTTTTGCTGCTTATGTTGTAGAACATGTGATTGAACATGAATAAAAATTTCTGAAGAGAAAAAAAAAAAAAGAAATCATGCCATGGGAAAGAAACACCATTTACTATTTTATATTATGTTTCATAGCATGTAAATATGAAAAATAGTTTGTTACACTTCCCTTTGCTAAGGGGGCAGCAGGCAGTCACATCCCACAATAGTTTATCCAGCCCCCATTGTAATCTTGGCACTGTAGTCTGCACGGGGAGGAGGCAAAAAATCTTTAAGTCTCAGTTCTTAAAAAACTCACTGTTCAAAGATTCAAGACATCCATGCAGAAGCATTTATACCCAAAGCCTTTGTTTTTATTTTCTTAGAAAGTCTTAAGATTCTTATATATAGCAACCAGACGAAGAATGCAAATCTGTTCTGCCCCTTAAATTATAATTCTAGAGCAAATACAATATTTTGATTAACAGAATGTCTATGTGAAAAGAAATTTACAATACACCAGAAGGAGCTGATTTTTGCTGACTTGACTTTTCCCTCTTCACACACATTCTTTTGAAAACAGAATACGGAATTAAAGGGGGGGAAAACCCTAAAACTAAAGAAGAACTATAGTTTCTAAATTGGAAACAATGCTGTGGGAGGGCATAAATCTAAACTAAATCTCAAAAAGCACAAATTAGCTCAGTGGTTCACTGTTATTTTTGTGCTTTCATGGGGCCATATGCAAGTACAAGGTCTTTGATCAATTACTTGACAAATGAATAAGACATACAAGACTAGATGTGATTCAAATGTTCTATTCTGCAAAGAATTAGTGTTGCCCTATTAGGATACAGCTACATTAAGCAACAAAAACCCTTAAGAGTACTTACCGGGAAGTGGATTAGAGGGACTGTCAAAAGCACAGCAAATAGGATACACAACTTCACAGTCATGACAACAACATCATGTGGTAAGTATTTACTATAACCTTGTAGTAATTCTGACTCCACTTTGTCTGTAAATAAAAAAATAATAATAAGAATCACATTATAAACTGTTAAGATGTTAATAGCAGCAAAATGATTTTCCTTTGCACTAACGGATCTTAACAGATTTTCGATTGCCATCTTTGGCTTTCTCCTATCCTATGAAACACAGAGTCACTAGTTAAACACTACTAGCTAAACATCTTTTTGAAACCTACTATCCTTTTTTTCTTTTAATAAAATTAGGAGCCAGGACAGGCAGAATCTCTAAAATTATGACAATGGATGCACATGTACAAGTATCTCTTCACAACTTTTCCATCATCTGAGGGTTTTGAATGTTTATGTTGTTTGTAAAATACTTTCACATGTATTGCTGAATTTGGTCCCTATGATAACATGAAATAGGTAGGTACGCTCAAAAATATTCAATGACTTGCCTAAGATCACATAACACGAAGGGACAGAGCGGGCAGAGCCATACGTCCCCCCCTTTTTTTTTTTAGTGCCAAAGCTTTTTCCTCAATACCACGTTTTCTAGGATCTTACAATTTTGTGCATGTTAACTGCTTCATCAACATTTCATCTATGGATTCATCTTTCATAAAAATGAGAATGAAGTCCTGGGGAAATGGTTACCTAGTAAACCAGTGTAGTAGTCACTGACAGGATTTATACCTGCTGACCAGGCTTTGCTCCATGGTGTTCTTCCATTCTCACCCAGACGAGGGGTATGGAAAGTGAGGGTGTACAGGAACACTGCGTATCAGGGTCTGGTGATCAGTTTGTACTTAAAAGAGACTGGTGCTTTTTAACTTGAGAGTATATGGTTTAGAAAGGATGCTTTGGGGGAAATAAAAAATAAATAAAATAAATAAAAATAAATAAAAAATAAATACCTCTGTTCTCAAGGATCTTAAATTTAATAAATTTTAATAAATACCTTTAATACTTATTAATACTTTAGTAAATACCTCTGTTCTCAAGGATCTTAAATCTCCCCTTTTCTCTCAAGGGGGAGATAAGATGAATACAAACATATAATAGAAAGCATACACGCATATACATACATAAGTTGCAAAAGAAGGTCTAAACAAAGAGCTACGGAGATTCTAACTGCAACCACACAGAGCTACATTCAAATCCCATTATTTACTAGCAACCTAAATACTGAATCTCTCAGTTCCTGTGTATTTAAAATGGGGACAATAACATATTGAACTATAAGGTTACTAAGAGCATTAAGAGAGTCAATATATATGTGCTGACGTTCAAAGATGTAAGGGAAGAGGTTGTTTAGAATAAGTAGCACAAGCAAAAGCCTTGAAAGGCAAAGGGAATGTGCATCCGAGGAAATGAACAGTCTCCTAAGTACCACAGTGGCTGAAGTACAGAGCTGGAAATGCATTTAAGACCCAGTAATACAGCTTTGCATAGGATTTGGACTCAATCTGGTAGGCCACAGAGATGCAATAATGACGTATAATGAATGGTATATTACGATCTGAATTTAGCAGGAATACAAATTAGAAAAGAGAGGCCCAAAACAGGGATAACAGGCTACTGTCATAATCACTGACAGGTACTGAGAATCTGAACTAGAATAGTAACAAAAATGGAAGTAACATGAATTGTCTAAAATATCAAAGACATACTTTACACAATGTGGGACTAATGGACTAAATAAAAGACTAAGAAGAGCCAGGAAATCTGGATTCCATTTCCAAATCTGTGAGATACTTGTGAGTCTTTGGAGAAATATGGCAAACTATTTTATTTTCATTTTCTGAATCATAAAATGAGCTATTAACACTTCTTGCTTAACAACCTCATAGACTTTTAAAATGGTCTGGTTATTATGCAACATTTGGGGACTGGCCTGGCTCACCAGAGAACACCTTTCTCCTTCTCACCATACAACCCTTTAACATCTGTAATCAGAGCCAATATTATTAATCTAGGTACATACTTATAGGTCCCTTTGATCTGACAAAATTTAGAAATTAACCAAGCCTTGGGAGCTTTGGATAAAAGGATCCCAAATAGCTTCTGAAGCTTAAAGAATTAGATTTATTATTCAAAATATAAGTCACATGTCCACTTTCCACTTTTCCAGGATGAAAACCTTTCTTCTGGGCCAGTCATTCTGTGTTCTTAGCTGAGTCCTAACACATGTAAGGGATAGAGGACAACATGCTTCTCTGGATTCAGGCAAATCTCTACAAATCTCAGAAAGGACCTGATGGTGATCTCTGCAAGTTATAAGTGCCATTGAAGTCAGGAGGCTGTCTTATTTAATACACATTGTCAAACAGGGCATTAAGTTTAGAAAGATTATCCCAAAATAGCAGGAAGAACACTGGATTAGCATTCAGGAAACCTGCCTTTAATTCTGTGGCAGGTCACTTCACCTCTCTGAGCTTTAGTTGCTCATTTATAAAATGAATTGATAGGATTAACTCAAGGCTAGCCTTTCTGGTAAGATCTCAGGCTCAATTAGCAATTTCGTCCTATAAAACGGAGCTCCTGTTATCCTGATAGAAAGATACCATAAAAGGTTTTTCTTAGTTATGATTAAGAATCCCAAAATGAGTCACTGTGAAGAGCAAATCAATATCTGCATCTTCTTTGGAGAAGAAATTGCTTTTATATCATTTATTCTATCTATCTATATACCTATAAGTAATATACCTATCTATAATGTGATTTTTTCTTAGATGTCTATTTCTCCATTATTTAAAATTTGGGTACTCTGAAGAATTTGCACTGGTAGAGAAAGGATGACCTTAGAGCCAATATAAAAGCTTTACTCGATAACCAGGCAAGCCCCTGTCTAGGAAACATTTCATTTATATGGTGAAAACCTTTAGTCTTTGTGTCCAAGCAACAATAATATATAGACAGACACCTGGAGCTTAAGTGAGCCAGATTTTCCCAAAGTTCACTTTAACAAAAACTTGGACTGAAAGAAATCTGGGTTCTATGGCATAATTTCTGAGGAGGCAGCACAGTAATAAAGGCATTGGCTTTGGAGACAGACAAAACTGGATTCAAATTCCAACTCCATTATTCATTAGCTGCAGGTGTCTGGTCTAATTACTCAACCTAAATGAACATATACCAACCTTGCAGAGTTGTTATAAGGATTAAGTTAGGGAATGTATATAAAATTATCCGACACTTACTTAGATACTCAATAAATGTATTAGCATCCATCCCTCCTCCACATTCCTTTCAATCTAAACTTTCTTACAATTTAATACAGCTCCTAAGCACCTAATAGTGATTCATGAAACTATTTCTCAATCATCTTGGAAATTGGTAGGCCATTTGAGGTTTCTTCCAGTTCTATTTATCTATAGGGAGGAGGGGGTCAGGTTTTTTTTTTTCTTTGCTTTTTTTCAGTGTTAAAGATTCCTAAATATGATAGTATTTGTGCCAGATGACAATTTCAATTTTTAAAAAATACACGTATTTTGCTATACTAAGTCTTTCTGAATCCCAAAAGACCCTGCTATAGTACCTTATTGATTCAGAAAAGTCTTACTGAGTTAAAGTCTGTATAAAACAAACCCAACAAACAAAAATAGAGCTCATGTATGTCAAAAATTTTGTCTCACTGACAATGATCAGAAAAGCTTGACAATCTGTTTTAACTTTCTTTGTAGTGTCTCCAGCAGGGCACCATGCTCATGTTAGAAATAATGCTTTTCCTGATGGTGTATATAGAGCTCTATTACACTCTACCACTCTCATCTTACAATAGTATAACAATGCAAGAGCAGATTTAGATTGATGGATGATCTTTATTACTGTTGAACTAATATAGAAACAGCAAGAAAAGAAGGACTATATAATTATAATTTTTTCACAAACTAAAAACTCCAAGATAATATAGCATATACTGAAAAGTTACCATATTCAAATTAAATTTTATTAAAGATAGTAAGAAAAGAAGTACATAGTTGACAGAGCACCTGAAATTAACAGGCATTTTACACACAACTCATTTCTTCCCCAACACAACCCTAAGCAGTTATTCCCATGTTAGAGATTAGGAAATGAGAATATTGCAAGGTGAAGTATTCTCTTCAAGGTCATATAGTTAGTTAGGAGTTATCTGAACCAGATTTGTTGAATTTCAAATTCCACGCACTTTCCATCAGGCTTAGGAAAGAGTATACAAGTAAACATTGTCCAAAAACCTGTTAGACTTGGAAGAACTCTGGGAGATAAGTGCCATTGTCAGTCACTATGGATGTCTAAAACCTGAAACATGTGCACAAGGCTATCAACTATGAAATCAGAGTCACAACAGCTAAGTATTACCAAAGTAATAACAGCTATTGGAGAGTTGTTATAAAAGTGTTCATAAACTGAAAAGCGTATTCAGAATTTGACAAATTGAGTGTAACTTGTGTTATAATGTGTTTCTTTGCAAATTAAATAAGAATGTTTGTAAATTCAACGAGAGCTTACAAGTTTTTTCTTGTTCTAAACTTTTAAGTTTTACTTTTTCTTGAGGTTATCGGAAGAGAAAGAAATTAACATACCAAGCAGACAATTTTTCTAAAATAAGTAAAAAGAAAATCGTATTTTGTAAATTTAAAAGAATTTTTTTAAAAATTAAGAAGAAAGGTCATGGTGCATCACAGCTGCTTAATCCTGTGATAATTAAGTCTGAAGGCAGAGATGTCTGACATCTAAGTACATGACCATAGCCCAGTGTAAAACTCTTTCCTTTCTCAACTTGTTCTTTTGCAATTAAGATGACTAGCTCTTCCAATCCCCAAATTTCTGAACTAGAGGTCTAATATACTAAATTCAAGATTTAAGAAAAACAAAATCATTATTGCATTTTTTTTTCTTATAGAAACACATCAATGTCCTGAGGCTTGAAGTTTTACTTAGGTATTTAAGAAAATTTTCATATGAAGTCATTAATCTTAAACTTAATCCACTTTTCTAAGAGAAAGAGAATCAATTATTTAAGGTCCCAAGAGCCACCACAGTACTACACTGCAATCTGACAGCTGAACAAATTAACTTACCAATAAAAGACAAAAATAAAGTCTATACTCCGGCGTGAGATCATCTATGTAACTGTTTTGTTATCTATAATTTAAAAATATACTCACCATAAAAAGTGAGGTACCCAAAGAGTGCAGATATAAAATAAATGAGAAAACTTAAAGCAATTGCCATATTGGTTACATTCTGCATTCTTTTCTTTGAAGGGCTAAAAGATAAAAATGGCAAAAGTAGAATCAGTGATCTGAATTATATTTAAGGAAACAAGTATCCCCAAAGCTAGTTAAGAGAACTCGTCAATCATTTAAAATCTAGATCATCAATAGTTATACACTAGAATTCCACAAAAATTGCATGTTCTCACTTACATGTGGGAGCTAACAATGTTGATTACATGGAGGTAGAAAGTGGAATGATAGATACCGGAGACTGGGCAGGGTATGTGGTTGGGAAAGGAGGGGAATGAAGAGACATTGATTAATGGGTACGATCAGATAGTTAGATAGAAGAAATAAGTTCTAATGTTTATTAGCAGAGTAGGGTGACTACAGTTAATAATAATGTATTATATATTTCAACTTAGCTGGAAGAGAGGACTTGAAATGTACCCAACACATATAAATGATAAACACTCCTGTGACCCATACCCCAAATACCCTGACTTGATCATTACACATTCTATACATGTAACAAAATTTCACATGTAACCCATACACATATTTGTAATATGTACAAATATAATGTATCAAATAGATAAATAAAAATTTTAAAAAAGACATTAGTACATAAAGATTACACTTCTAGGAAACATTTTCAACGTGGACAGAACTACCTCTTGGTTGTTTTGTTTTGTTTTCAACTAACACTTAGAATCCACTCATGAGAGGAAAGGATTCATAGAGGAAAATGTCATTCAATCAGAAAGCCCTAGAGGTAAAAAGACATACAATGCATTTAAAATATTCCAGGATTCTGTAGTACCTTTGAAGTTCACAGTATATGGGCAATATTGAGGTATGGCAGAGAAAGGAAAAAGCCATGGTTGGTATAGCATAAGCACTCTGAAAAAAAGTTTTAAAAGACAAAATTATTAAATGTTACTCTATTGAAACCACTCCTTCATTTGACAACAAACTCAGTTCTTTAAAAAATCAATTTGATTAAATTTATTTCATCTTTCATGAGTCATCTCTTTATCAAATAAGTTTTTTTTTTTTTTTTTTTTTAAAGAGAGAAACACCTATGGTCACCAGCAAATGTTTTGCTTGACAGTTGGCTTGTCTGTGCTAGCCAGAATATTTTTTGACTGGCTTCCCAAACCCTGTTGCTTTTACTACGATCACTACTTCTTCCACATTATTTGGGTAAGATTAAAAAAATTTAGGTATGATAAATAATATTTAGGTAAGATAAAAATATCATTTTAGAAATGTTCTTATTGTAATTGTCTTTCCTAATGAATATACAATTTAAATGCATCTTATTACCCTAAGTAGCAATAATAGTTGATGCTTTTGAAACTTGCTTTCACCAACTCAATCCAAGGGAATGTCACCAACTCCCTCCAAGGGAATACTGAAAATATTAGTCACATTAAATTACTGCAATATCTTTAAGATATTTTTCAATGAGAATGAACATCATTTATTTCAGACTTACAAACTCTTGTGTATTCCAATGGAATATACAAGTATAAGATTTTCTTTTCTTTTGTTTTTATTATTAAAATACTTAACAAGAAGAGCCAGAGGAAGTTACAAAGCAAAAACAGTTACCACCTAAATGAAAATACTATCTTTACCAAATGGATGGTGGTGATTTATTTTCTCTTTTCTGCTCTAAAAAAATTTCCCCTTAACTAACTTTAGGCTCTTCAATAAAAGAAGTTCCAGATGATGAAGCTCTATCTTGGGACACAATGCCTAGACTCCTAAAATATCTGAGGGAGGCTAGGAAGAAGGAAGCTGTTGTGTTTCCCAAGGCTGGATTAGGGGAAAGAGAGTTTAATTCACAAAATCTCTGTTTCATATATTGCTCAGTTTCCTGGCTTGTCAATTATTCCACCTAGATCTTTAAGGCACATGGGGGTCTTTACCATGAGATGTGGTAAACTTCCTTGTAGGGCAGAGAGACATTTCTCATTTAAAACCTAGAGATAAAAAGGAAAATTCTGCATGGAGAAGTAACCACACTAACATTCTAAACTACTAAAGTGAGTGAAAGAGATTCTAGCATCTGGGACCTACAAAACAGCATTTCAGCCGAATCAGAAAGTATGGATGAGGAGACTTGCAAGAACAGGGAAGAATTTGAGCTCTTCTAGTGTGGTAAAGCAGAGACCATCCAGATCACAGTTCTTGTGTCATCTGCTGATGCTCAGGGGCTCTTGTAGGCATTTCCAGTGTCCTATGGCTCTTAGAGAAGGCAAAGGGATTTCGTCTTCTAGTCTCTATTCCAGACATCATAAATTTCAACTTTGGAATGTTGGCCAGAAGATATATTGGCAGTGCTCAATTGCTGGTCCAATGATGAGGCTGTTTAGCTACAGACCAAGGTTCTATTCACAGGGGAGGAGTTTTTGATATAATTGGCTATTTAGCTTTACAAGTCCAGAGGGCAACAGGAAGTCTGTATCCACAGAGGACCTTATCGGCCAGACCAGACATTCGGTAAATCTGTTCTTTTAGGCAGAGGCCCATTTAAAACAGGCTCCATTTAAAGGCATGCCAAGAAAAAAAAAAAAAAGGTGGCTGTTTCATAATGGGCCACCCTGTGTTAAATAATAGTATTCTTCTGGTAGGCAATCCTATACTTAGCACTTTCATGAAAATTAATTAGTTACAGGTACAAAGACCTAAGAGACCCTGTTACACAAACCTCTTAAAACTTGAAATGTGAAAAATCAACCAAAAGTATCTGTTAATAACTTACACACCTCTTTGGAGAAATGAAAGAGCTTTGGTTTACAATCATCTGTAACATTTGGAATCTGTTTAAGAGTATTGAGGGGAAAAAGAGAAACCAACAGCCATTAAAATTCAGAATATATCAACAAAAATGATGAATTTATTAATATACTTTCAAGCCAAAATATTTCAAAACAAATTTCCAAAATGCAATATAGCTATTTCTTTTCATTATTAGGAAAAAAGAATCGTTAGTTTTTTAAAAAAAAATTTTAGCTTAAAATAAAAAGAAAGAAACTGAAAAGAAATAAAAGTTATTACCTGGAAGCATTCCTTTAAGTAATTTAATGTCAGAGGACAAGGGATGGACCATTTTTTAATTATTACCTGTAAAAATAAATAGAATCAGCAGATTATTTCTTATAAAATTAATAAGAAATTGATGTAAAATAGGTCAGCATTATTTCAGTTAACCATAGCAAATAAGATGCTAACAGAAGATTCTTTGCTTATATGATTTTCCCTGGTTAGAATGGGGTCATCATTTAACATGGTCACCTGGGTCGAGGGTAGGGGTGTGTGTGATGGGGGCACAGGATGCTACACATTTGCTTAGTGGGGATCTCCCCTATTAAAGACCAAGATTACTCTTTAACTTTCAAAACCAACAGCATGAAGGCATTTTTTTAAAAAGCGGAACTCAAAATGGGAACATAGTGTTTTCAGTGACAATTTTACAAGAATATGGTCATTTATGAATCTGTTGTCAGTGGTGGATAGAGAAACATTAATAGCAGTTTGGGGAAAGGCCACAGGCATAAGCAAGTAGACCTCATGCAAAGGAGGAGCACAAGGATTTCTGATGTACATACGAGTGCTGCCCCTACTTACTTTTACAGATTTGTTTTATTTTTGTCAAATGTGGGGAAAGCTGGCTAGCATAAGAGCACATAGCTAGGGAACTCCAGCTGGTAAAAATAAATAAATTTTAAAAAATATTAAAAGAAATCCAGAGGGATGCTGTTTCCCAGAATTAAACAATGAAAACGTTTCAGGACTTTACTCTTAACTGTGGCCATCCTGCTCCTAGACCTATAGTTGTAGCTGTGTCAACATTACCATTGCTTTAGGGCACATAATTACTCTGTAGATGTTTGCTCCAGGCTGAATCCCAGCATACAAAGGGGCAAGGGAGAGTAAAGGAAGTATTTGTCCTTTGCAGGAGACCAATAAGTAAATACTATTCTTATTCCTATTTGGTAGTTACCTAGTTTTAGATGTTTAATTAATTCAATCAAAATTTTATACAGTGATAGAACAAATCTAAAGAAAACATGTATTTTTAGGATTAAGTTAATAAGTGAAGTAAAGAATCACTCTTAAATAAAAATCTCACCAAAAAAAAAAAAATATTGTATAAGGATAAACTGGGCAAGTTGCTTTGAAATTACTAGGTAAGTTTTCAACAGGAAATAAAACTAAATAGTCAACTTACCAAGAGGAAAGAACAAAATCAACAGCAATAATCTTTTTTTCTGATAAGTTTTCAAAAACAAAAAAGGGCTAGGGAGAAGCTAGAGAATCAAGGCTGTTACTGGTCTCTCACTTCTGCCATGCTGAAATTGTTCCAAATTCAGTTTCTCACATTTCCCCCTACAGTGGTGGTATTGGCAGGAACAGCTATTAATTGAGTACTTGCTGTGTACCAGGTACCTTGATAAGCTCTGTATGTGAGCTAGCTCACTTATTTTATCAGCTGTTATTTCTCTGCAAAGATTCATCCCAACCCCAAGCCTGCATGGTGGTATGGGGGTGGATAGAGATGGTGTCCTACAAAGCAGAAGTACAGAATAGGAATGGAAAAAGACCCAACAGCAAAGAGGTAAGATTAACAGGGTGTCATTGCTAAGGTTGAAAACAGAACACGGTAAGAAGATAACTCTGGGGGTTAGAAAGACAAAGGGAAAAAGGAGATTATTAAAAATGCTCACTTGCACAAGAGGCCTCCCTTATATCCCCTACTAGATTGACAGATCTTCACGAGTAGTGAACAGGTTAAATTCCCACACTCTATAATGTCTAACATAGTGCTCAGTAGAAGGAAAGCTTCTGACTAAAATTCATTTAAATAGTTCTCTATTTTGATTATTGACTTATTGAAATATTGCTTAGAATACAAATCTGTACTTAAGATAGAACTTTTAGAAAGAATGACAATCCATTTGTGTTCTAAAATGCACCAAAAACAGTAAATTTACCCAAAAAAGTAAATCCATCTGGTTACCATCATTGTAAGCCATCAATAAAATTTATTTTTAAAAAATTTAGATATTTTAGAGGGAGCAATTATTTATGTGAAAATTTTTTATGAAAATAAGGATCTGGGAGAATAGAGTATAAGTTTTGATTTACATTATTTGAAAAGTATAATTAAGAAAATAATAGTTTTCTGGACTGATATTTTAAAAATGTAATAAAAATACTATACATATTTACAAACACTTCTGACAAAAAGAATCAATAAAAAAATTGGCATCCTTCAAAAAAATCTGGGTTAATATACACACGTTTCCTTTTCCTAACCACTATGTATTTCAAAACCTAACACTTAGAGAATCTAAAATAAATATGCCAATTAAAAAGAGCATTTAAGAAAATGTACAAAATATTCTTCATTGTCCCATTGCAGATTAAATTTAAATTGTGGTCATAGGTAAAAATGTGAGCAGATGTTTATAAGGCATTACAATAAATGCAGAAAAAGGGTATTATTTCCATATGACTGCTACAATAGAAATCTGTATTGAATTTAACAGTCTTTACCATGACAGAAACAAAAACTACAGTAGACATAGTATATCAATACATTTCACCTGCTTCAGGCTATTCGTTATGAAAACTAAATTAATCCTACCTATGCGATGCTTGGATTGCCAATTATCTGGTGAGGGAAAATTCAATGTTATCTATACTGATTCTCTTTAGTATCCACGCATTCATCTGCATATGTAAGCCATTCCTATCCATGCCAAGATGTCTCTTGACAATCAAATTATAACGAAAATATTTACTGTCTCTCTTCAATATGGAGCCTACAAAGTAAATGTTTAATTCACTTATTTGTAAGATACAAATCAGACAATTGGGGAAGAAGGAGGAATGATTTTAATGTTAATAATTCAACACATGATTAAATTCAAACACTGTTAAATATTTTCAGTTTTAAGGGCATTCGTTAGCACATAAATACTTATGTACACTGAAAACAGGGTCACTTACACTTTCTTTAAATAATTTAAAGTTGTTTTATCCCTATGTCTCAGAAGATAGTTTAGCTAAAGTTAAATGTACCCTAGGTTGTTTTGAGAGCTTTGAAGTCTGGCTCTATAATATGGCTTAACAACTGATATGCTGTCTTGCTCTTATGTATAGCAGTTTTCTTTCATTCGTTTCTTAATAACAAGGAAGAGTTCAACCAAGCTTATGAAAAGGCCATTTCAATATGTATATTCTTGGCAAGTTAAAAATGTTTAATACTACTTAAGATTTGACATTTAGATACTGACTATGGAATAAACTGCCATACAAAGAAAAAAAGGGCTTTTAAAAGAATTTCACACAAAGGTACTAACTTTAGGATGTTAAGATCTGTTTTAGAAGGATTAAGAGGAAATAAATTCAAATTCTCTTTTATCTTTATATTATTTTATAATTTCAAAATAAGTTAAATTTACTATCTGATATTTTTCTATGTTATAATAGAAATTGGCTAATTTAAAAATAAGAAGAAATATGTCCCACATGTGAAGAATATTTATTTGAAGTGGTGTTTTTATGAGAACTTATTTATGCTGAATCAACCAGACCAGATTGGAGAATTCAGGCACCCCAGTTATTATTAGATCTTCTCAATGGTGAAGTCCTGGAAGCTCTGGTTTCGTCAATGGAATAAAGTTTCAAAATTAAGATGACTAGTATAAAATTTATTTTACAGGTTAGAATTAGACTTATTCTTGACACAATATCATACAGAAATAAACTGATATACCTACGGTTTTAACTTTACTGGTGTGCTCTGCTCTCTAGTGAACCACATTAGATACTGAATTTGAAATGCTGCTCTAGCTAAACCTCTTCAAAACAGATACAACGAAGGAAATAATTTTTGTGGAACAAAAATGCTTCTAATAACACAATGAAATAAAATGGAATACCCTTCCTAACACACAATAGAATTAACAGAAAAAAAGACATTAACACAATGAGGCCAATTTTTGTGAGGAGATAAGCAATGCATTATATTTTAAACTTACCACAAGAGCAAAGAACACCATAAAGAAAAATGATAAACTACTTGTGTAGCCAAGAAAGCCTGTAAAATAACAGTAAAATAAAAAGCAATTTATAAGGAAAGTGATTTTAACGTACTACTAAAGCTATACATCTTGGGCATGTTTTCTATTATGGTGCTTGGTATCTGGGGCTTAGGGCTCAGAATAACAACATTCCAACTATCTGTCACAGATCATTTATGCAGCTCTGTACAGAGGAATTGGAACTGGCTTACCACTAATGGTACACTGTAAGGAAAGGCTGCTCTTTAATGTTCCGCTGTAAAGATTTTATTTTTGTGGGGCAGACAAAATACTACTGCAAACCAAGTAATAGGTTAACTAGGCAGGACTGAAGGCTGAACAACCTAAAATAAGGCCAAGTTTAAAATTATTCACAACCACCACCCTTCTGCCAAAAATGTGGTACTGTGAAATTTAAAAGCCCCTTAATATTTCTCTCTCTCTCTCTGCCTCCCTCCCATTCCTCCCCACTCCCTCCCTGCCTCCCTCTTTCTTTTTTCTAACAAACTATGTGCTCTTTTTAAAGACTTACCTATTTTGGGAAGAAGTGCAAGAGGGAACACAATACCAACACAAATGATTATTAGTAGTATTTGTCCATCAAGATACCAAGACCTATTAGGAAAAAAGTTCTATTTTAGGCCCAGGACTCCAGTGTTTGTTCTTACACACACAGACACACACACTTACAACCATTATAACTACCCATTAGGAAAAGCCTACTTCCTTTTGTTACAATGTTCTTGTGGGATCCTATTATTCTTATAAATGAATTTACATTTAGAAAATTTATCAAAATGGTGAGATTCCATTTTCAACTACCAACTTAATAAATATTTAAAAATAAGAGAACGGGAGTGATGAGGTATGCCAAAAAAAA
>RJWJ010025928.1:0-23407 GCA_004363605.1 Indri indri
TCAGTCCTACCCAGCCTCTCTGAGCCTCTGCTTTCTGAGCAGCAAACGGCGTTCGCAGTCCCTGCCTGAGATGACGTCCGTACAGCGCCCTGCACCGAGGAACAGTAAGTGGAGGCCATGCTAATTTTACTGATAATGATAAAGTCCCCGCAGTTTCTGGTGTGATGGGGACTTGGAGTCAAGACAGCTGGGTCCAGTGTTATGTAGCGTCACCTCCCTGGGCCTCCGTTTGCTTGTCTGTAAATGGCCCCTCACCTGGGAGGGGTGTATGAGTGACATCGTTTTCCATCACCCCCCCTTTCCCCTCCTCACAAGCCACAAGAGCTGCCATTGAGCCTTTATTGACGGGAGAGAGTGACTCAACACTAGGCTTACACAGTCTCGGCGTTGCCCGAACATGGGGGTCTTCATAACAGCAATCAGAACAACTCGTCAGGGCTCACACAAAGCAGGTGAGTGGTGCCGGTCAGACATGTGGCGCTGGGATCGTGTCTAAGGGCGGTGGATATTCCGCAGACTGTTCCAGAACTAGGAAGGACTTAAAACTGGCCCTTCAAGACAGGGTTTAACGCCAGACCTCCCAGGCGGCTGACCGGGCTGTTGATGAATCAGAACATTCTGGCTCGAGGGTTCAGGACTCCCCAGACGTGGAGTCAACATCCAGTTGGTCGAGAGAGGAGGGTGGCACACCATGCCGGTGCAGCAGCCGCCATTTTGTCTCCACTTAGCCAGAAAAGCCTTTTTTTCACGTTCTCTTCCCCAACTCACTCCCCTGTCTCCCCTCCAACCCAGCTGTCTGCGGAACTCGCCACTTGGAAAATCCATAATTGGCAAGGCGAGAAAAAGATACATCAAAATGGTGGCAGGTGCCAATAAATATTGTGCATTGAAGCTTCACCGGCCCCCACCCCGTGCCGCCTGGGTCACAGTTTGCTTTCTTCCCCCCAAAAACACTCCTCACAATTCCTTCCATCCCCACCCCAGGGTGCCCTTAGAAAGTCCCCCAAACCCAAAGCAATGGCGCCTCCCTTCTTAGGGGCTCGCGGGCAGAGATTTGAATCGTGACTGAACGGTTAGAAAAATATCTGGTCTCTCGTATTAAAAAATAGGATGTTTCACAGTAACCAAAGTGCTTGCTTGTTCTAAAAAGCAGCTCAAGGTTGCCGAGGGATTAAGGAGCCAGTTAGAGCTGTGATTCGCTGGTAAAGTAGAAGTTAGGATTGCTGGGGAGGGACCGGCCGGGGAGGCTCATTCCAGGGGCCTTGGGCTGGGTTCAGAGAAGTGGGGTGAATGGGCCACAATAAATATAAATACATTTACACACGTCACAGCTCCCGGCGTGGCCCTGGAACCTGCTCTATGAAACTCTACAACACTAATTGGGGCGTGGGGCTGAACCCGCCTGGGCAGGCTCCTGTTTTCAAGTTCAGCTTGTTCAGTGGTTCACCAGCTCGTGTCCCAGCCTTGAGCCTGTCTCCCGCTGGCCGTGGCAGATGTTTCATCTGGCTCAGCCTGTTTCCTTGGCATACCAGTGTGTCCCCCAAAGTGGGCTGCCTGTCACCGAGGGTGCCCAGCCAGGAACCAGGCTGGAGAAATCTCAGTCTCAACACAGCCAGGGGACGCTGGGCTACGTGTCCACTCTCCTCTGTCCTTTCGACTTGGGAAGGCCCCAGAGGCTTTGGGGGGAGGTGGGAGAGGGGTGTGGAGAGGAACCGCGTCCCTGTCCAGCCCACGGCTTCACCGAAGGTCCAGGAAAGGACTGTGGGAGGGTGAGGGGCCTCTCTTCTGGGAACACCCTGCTCTGGCCCGTTCTCTGGGGTGTTCCGGGGTAGGTGAGGCCATCGGCTCAAAGCAGGGCTATGGGCTTGTTCCCCGGCGTGCCCAGGTACTGAGAGGAGGACGTGGTGGCCGATGCGGCCACACTGTCCGGGGTGGAGTACGCGGCGTAGAGACCCGTCACCTGCAGGTCTGGGAAGGACTGGTCGCTGCCGCTGGAGACGGGCGTCAGGCCCGAGGGCCCCAGGTCACAGCCAAGCAGGGAGTCTCCGAAGGCCCCCAGCGTGTCCAGGCTGAAGCCCTCATCCTTCATCTCCTCCCACAGGTTCCCTTGCAAAGACAAAAGCATTTGAGTGAGCTGGCTTCACGTCAGACAAGCCCGAGTTCGAATCCCCTGTCTTGGGAAAGAGGAAAAGACCATGTGAATTGTTTAAGGTCACGTGTTGTAGAAAGAGGGCTCGGAGGAGTCAGCGTTCCCGCCCCTGCCCTCCCCCTTCCCCCTGTGCGTCCTTGGGAAAGTTGCTTCTGTCTCTGAGCCTCGGGATAAAATGGAGATGACCAGCAAACCCACCTCGTAGGGCTGTGGCAAGAGGCATGGAAAGCACTTATACGCATGGCGCCATCGTGGGCAGAGCCAGGGGGACTAAACGACGTTTCCCCTTTCTTCACATTTAACCACAGGACGATCCAGGGAGAGAGGAGGGAGGTTCGAACGTGCCCAATTCACAGCTGTAACTGACTTGCTAACTAACGTGCTAATTTGCCCATTTGCCTTGCCAGACAGGGAGCTCCTGGAGGGCAGAGGCTGTCTACCAGGCCAGCACGTAGTAGGTACACTTGTACTAGCGAATGGATGAATGACGAGTCTTTGCTGAAACCTGAAATTCCCTCATTCATTCATTCGCTCATTCATTCACATCTCATTTTTGTGGGGATGACCATGTGGCAGGCAGCAGGTCAGAGTGGGACCTGGCATGCAGTTGGTGCTTACAAGTTGAAGCAGTTACTGATTAAAAAGTTTGGGGTTGGACAGACCTGGGTGTAAGTCCCGGCTCTGCCACTTACTAACCGGGTGACCTTGGGCCAGTGACTTCTCTTTGCCTTAATTTCCTCATCAGCAGAAAGGGGACATGAATGGCAGTGACCTCAGGACTGTGGCAGGGTGAGCTGAGATGACGGCTATGAAGTGCTTGGCCCGGTGCCTGGTATACAGCAAGTGCTCACTGTTTGCTGCAATTTACTATTACAGGTTGAGCATTCCTAATCCAAAAATCTGAAATGTTCCAGCGAGCCTGACCTTCGAGTGTCTTATCAGGGCTCAAAATGTTTTGGATTCGGGAACATTTCAGACTTCCAGATTAGGGCTGCTCAACCTGTATTAGATGGTTGCTATGGCAATGAGGCCGAGGGGTAAATGCAGACAGTCCTCGCCGCCCCTGTTCTCCCCTCCCCGTCCCAGACCCGTCACCCCCTTCCTCTGGCCTCACCCTGCAGGGCGAAGTCCATGATGCTGGGGTCCAGGGCGTCGACCTCGGTGTTCATGTCGGTGCCGATGTTGATGAAGTCCACGGGGGCCCTTCCCACGGTGGGGTTGGGGAGGGGGCTGGGGCTCAGGTCCGGCAGGGCATGCAGTGGCGGCGTCTGGGCCGGTGCCGGAGAGTCTGGAGCAAGGTGTGCCTGGGGCTGCACCTGGTGGTGCAGGGGGACCGACTGCAGGGACAGGGTCATCAGTGGCTGGGGTGGGAGCTGGGAGACGGCCAGGCAGCCGTGCGCCACGGCCACCGTGGCGGCATGAGTCAGCACAGTGGCCTCCGGCTCCCCCGGTTTGCCAGGGCGCCGGCAGCTTTCAGGCCGGTCGGAGATCAGCTTGTCCAGCTCCTCTGCAGGCAAGCATGAGAGGTCACTCAGAACCCACCCTGCAGTCACCAGGCTCCAGCCCAGGGCTGGGTTCAAATCCCTTAGCAAGCCTCTTGGACTCTCTGAACCTCTGTCTCTTCATCTAGGAGATGGCATCAAATACTCTGCACAGGGTTTTTGTGGAGATATAACGGAACCACAAATTGTGCAGGGTCTTTGAGGAATAAGAGGCGCCGTCAGATAATAGTCCTACCCCCTCTCATTTGGACAGTGCCTTACAGGACAGCCCTGTAACCTTAGGATTGCCCTTGAACCTCTTAACAGCCCTCAAAGAGGGAGGTAAGGCAGGGATTCCAAATCCCATGAGACCAGGGCAAACTTTATTAACCCTTGAGGGTTCTCTTAGCCACTCCCTGTTAAAGAGACATCCAGAAGTGTTGCTGTGGGTTAAAAATCTTTAATGCTCTTAGATATAAATAAGTAAAGACAGAAATGACTCTTAAATTAATTTTGGTTGTTGGCTATGTCTTGTTGAATGTAACACAATGTCGAGACTAGACTGGGAGGGTCCCGAGGTCTTTTGGGGTTGCACCCATGTTAGAAATGAGGACCCTTAGAATCTGGAAGGTGAAATGACTTGCCCAGGGTCTTACCCTGAATATGGGTCAGCATCTGCCCTGGGTCTCAAACCAGCCCCCCGGAGCTCTCAGTGGGGTGGGCGCCCTGTGACACCCCCTCCACTCGCGGGGCGGGAGATATGGGTTCCTGCTATAGCTCTTCTCCCACCTGATGGAGTTGTTCCCTGAGCCACAATCCCAGGCCCCTTCATACCCAGCACAATGACATCAACAGAGCCAGGCCAAATATTCCTAAGGCTGGGGCAGGGCTATTTTCTCAGGTCACAGTCCCCGGTCATATATCCCTTAATTAAACAGGGCCCTCTCCTCACATCCCTTAATTAAAGAAAAAAGCCAGATGCAATCTTTCTTCTAATTGCAAAAGTAATTCCTGAACAGGGTAGAAGTTTTGGAAAATACAGAAATACGTGAAGTATATAAAAATGATCAGTGACTTCTCTATGCACAGTAAAGATTTTGGTGTATTTCCTCTCAGATACACACATGCAGACCAATTCTCTTTCTCTGTGTGTGCGTATTTTTTCCAAGATGGGGTCTCGCTATGTGATCCCACTTGGAGTGCATGATCACAACTCACTGTAACCTCAAACTCCTGGGCTCAAGTGATCCTCCTCGCTAAGCCTCCTGAGTAGCTGGGTTTACAGGCATGCACCACCATGCCTGGCTAGTTTTTTTTTTTTTTTAGAGATGGGGTCTTGCTATGTTCCCCAGGCTGATTTCAAACTCCTGGCCTCAAGTGATCCTCCCGCCTCAATCTCCCAGAGTGTGGGATTACAGGTGTGAGCCACCGCGCCTGGCTCATAACGTGTGTCTTGATTCATAACCTGCCCTTTATAATTATTGGGAGCATTTCTTTCTATTGTAAAAATATTTTAAAATATTTTTCATCTCTCATCCTTGCATGGTATCCCATTCTATTTATTGAAGCAACCCCCTATTGTGGGATGTTTAGATTGCTTTCTATTTCTTACTCTTAGGAATAACTGTGTGGTGGATAATTTTGTTCACAAACCTTTTGCTCAAATCTTTGATATCCTCAGCATAAATTGTCAGAAGTAGAATAATCGGACCAATACGTGGGTACAGTTTACAAGTTTTTGATTTGTTACCTAAATACTTACATTCCTACCGATTGTATAGGAATGTGTCTATTTCTCCACATCCTCTCCCGCACTGGATGTTATGATTTTATTATTTTAAACGTCTCTGCCAATGTGGTAGGAAGGCAATGGTATCCCATGGTTGTGTAGTTTGGCCTTTCTGTGTGAGAAACTAGGGATGGCTAGTGAGATTGAATAGCTTTTCATGTCTCTGATCAGGTGCCTCAGTTTACCAGACACTGGATGGGGGGAGACATGTTCTACAGGAGGGATGGACAACCAGCAGGCACCTGGCTCCCCAGCAATGGAGCTGAGATGTGCGTAGGTTAGGTAGGACCAGGCGGAGCTGAGGCTGGGCTGGAAGGTGGCATACGTGTGCGTGTATGGGAGTGTGTGCGCATGCATGTGCGTGTATGCGTGCGCATGCGAGTGTGTGCATGCGTGTGTGGTATGGGAGTGCGTGCACATGCGTGCGTGCGTATGCGAGTGCGTGCGCATGCGTGTGTGCGTATGGGAGTGCGTGCGCATGCGCTTGTGCGGATGCATATGCGAGTGTGTGCGCATGCGTGTCTGCCCGCATGCGTGTGTGCGCGCACGTGGTGGGGGCTGTCCGGGCCTCACCGGGGTTGGCCATGCTCCGGTGGATGGCGGCGAGGTCCTTCCTCTTCCACTTGTGCATTTCCTCCTCCATCTTGTCGATGCGGGCCAGGTTCAGGGCCCACAGGCAGCCCTTTCGCGAGGAGCCACTCATCTTGTTCTCCACCTTCTCGAAGCACTTGTTCAGGGACAGGTTGTGCCTCACCGAGTTCTTCCAGCCATCAGGAGCCGTCTACGAAGAGACGGGCACACAGGGGACCCCTGTGGGGACCGCCCTAGAAACCCCTTCCTCTCCCGGGGCGGGGGGGAGACTCCAACCCAGGCCGCCGGGGGCAGGACGCAAGCGTGGCAGGGGTGACAGGGACAGTGGCCGACACTCAGCCTCAAGTTGGGGCGGTGCGACAGAGTGGTAGGGGTGGTAGGGACTGTGGCCACCTGGACAGCCCGTGCCCTGAAGACAGGGGGCTGCCATTCGGCTCCCACCAACTGTTACCACGTGAGAATGCAGCCTAGGGCCACCGCGTCTTCCGTTCTCTCCCCCCACTCGGGACGCCAGCGAGCGAGAATGGTGCTAATGAATGGATAACTGGTCAAGTGTATTACGTGCAAATCGTTTTTAAATAGTCACAGTTTATGGCTAGGTAGCCAGACACTGCGACGCGTCTCACACCCCACACACACCCCCACGCCACTGTGCCGCAGCATTACTGCCAAGGGCACTGTCCAGGCCAGGGACCCTGCAGCGTGGTTCCCTCTGACTTCCTGCTCCTCTTGTTGCCTTGATGCTCGCAAGAATGACATCACGGATGGCCAACCCCATGCCAGCAGCTGCTGGGCTCTTCCCATCCTCCAGTGCAGAGTCCTCACTGACCTTGCCAGGTGGGGCTATTCTCCCTACCTCACATATGAGGACACTGAGGCTCAGAGAGGTGAAGGCAGGTCTGGGTTTTACATCATTACGTTTTACTGAGTCTGTGTTGAATAACTAGCTGGTCTCTCTACCCTTTCCCTTCGGAATGCCTAGTGAACTCCTCTTCATCCATCAGAGCCCATTTCAAAAACCCCCTTCTCTTTCTGAATTTCTTTTATGTGAGTGTACATGCACGTGTCCTTACTACCAGATATACAGACATAACTGGGGACCTTAGAGGATGGCCCAGTGTGGCTCAGGGCCGGCTCTGGATTCTGGCAGCAGCAGGGAGAGCCCAGGGCAGCTCCAGCACCCCCATTCTGGCTTGGGACCCCTCACCTTGAAGTAGGGGAAGTGCTCCTTCATGAAGCTGTAGATCTCACTCACGGGCAGGCTGCCTGTCTTGCTGTTCTTCAAGGCCATGGCGATCAGACAGCTGGGGGCAGGTGGGGGAGGCCAGCGTGAAGGGGTCTCAGGCTGACAGTCCCCTCTGCCAGGAAGCCTGCCCCGCTTCACCCCACCAGTACCAGCCCAGTGTGAGCCCTGGATGCCTTTTCACAGCCCAGCGTCTTTCCAGCCCCTGTCCTTCTCCTTGGCCCCGATTTGATAAATCTTATCTTTTCTCTCCTTTGTCCCATCCCCATAATTGACGGCTATGGGCCTTTAGGCTTTACCTGGGCTGCTTCCCCTCCCTAAACTCCTGTGAGGTACACAATACTGTTACTTTGATGACGTTTTAAGGAAACTGAGGCTCAGAGAGGCCAAGCCACTTCCCCAAGGCCACACAGCTTGTGAGCGATGGAGCGGGGCGCTGGGCTCAGTGTCGGAAGTGGGTTCTCAGCCTGGGGGTGCTGACCGACCACTGGATGAGCCTTCCTGAGAACAAGTGCCACTTGGGGGTTCCCCACTCCCCAAACCCTCCCCGTTGGAAGTCTGGGCCACCACACCTAGCTGGAGGTAGTCTCGGCCCTCTCCTCCCCAAGCCCCCCGCAGCCCTGACCCGGCGCCCCCCAGACCTCACCTGTATGAGTAGATGGGCTTGGGGTAATGTTTGGGATGCAGGTCCTGTGACGAATGCACAGCCATGTGGGTCTGAGGGTAGGGAGGCCGCACCCCAAATGGGGAGCCGTAGAGGCCCACAGAGGGGCACTTCCCACAGGCAGGGGTGGGGCGAGGGGCAGAGAGAGAGAAGGTGAGAAGGAGCCTAAGTCACCCACAGTCACCCCTCCCCCCACCCCAGTGCCAGAAACCACGGTGTGGGGATTGACGGCTGCCGGGGACAACCTTGTCCCCACCCGTGGCAGGAGACTGGGGGAAACTGAATGAATGACCCATGACATGGATATGGTGGGGAACATTATCCCCATGTTCTGGGTGAGTAAACTGAGGCTCAGAGAGGTACCCGGCCAGTCCAAGGCAGGGCGTCTGCCTCTGAGACCAAGGCGACTCTGAGCCCCCGGTACCTGCTGGGTGCCCAGGGGGAGCGGGAACTGTGGTTGGGTGGCAGGTGAGTACAGCTGTGGCGGGTCCTGCAGGCCGGATGGGGGGTGGGTCCCCATGGGGAACTGGCTCATGTGCTGGGGCCAGGAGAGGAAGAGACAGATGGTCAGGGTGGGGATGGGGCATCCTGGCCTTGGAGGGCACCACCCTCACTCCCCAACCCATGTGGCAGCACTTACCCTGGCTCCGTGGTTGGTTATGGGGCCCAGGCCCAGCATGCCCTGGGGGGCCATGCCAGCTGGGCCATGGAGAAGGGGACCCGGGGAGGCTCCCACGTGCAGGTCAGCCGCCCCAGCCAAGGCCCCTGCAGGAGGGATGCACAGAGATGCTGCTGGACCAGAGGACAGGGACAGCCCCATCCCTGGGTGTCTCCAGAGGACACAGACATCCCCACCCTCAGACCACAAGCCTAGTAGGTGCTGGGCAAATCACTTGTCTGGGGTGTAGAAGTGAAAACTGGGGTTCCTAACAGCTATGTAACCTTGGTTCAGCCTCAGTTTCCCCATTCGTACTTGGGCTACTGATATTACCTACCTATAAAGTCGTGCAAGTCAAATGAGATAATGTCTATCAAGTGCTTGGCACATGGCTGGCCACGTAGTATCTCAATAAATATGAGTCGATAATCAATAACAATGATGATGAGAATGTAATAGCTTGGTTCCTGCCCTTCAGGAAGCTAAAACACCAATTTATCGTTCACGTCTTTTCCTCAAAAACATGCCATGGCTCCCCAGTGCCTTCTAGGTGTAGGTCCAGGTGCCTTTGTGCCGCCTTCTTCCTTTGTCCAGCCCTGCTCCTTGGCCCAATCCTGCCGAGGATTAGCTCAGGAGTAGCAGATGTATGTCCCCCCCATCCTGTGCTGGACCCGAGACAGAGATTGCTGATGTATCACAGATTCTGCTCGCACCAGCCAGATTTTAGGCAGCCTCCTCCAATCAAGTGAAGTTGACCTACAAAATGACCCTGTTCCAGGGCCACCTCTTCTAGGAAGCCTTCTAGGAAGTCCTTCAGCTCCCCTGAGTCCTGGCGGCCACCTGGGCTTACCCTGTGTGCCTTTGTCTGTCTTTGTTGTCCCGTCTCTGGCCAGCCACCAGCTCCCTGAGAACTGGGACCACATTTCATACAACTCATTGCTCCAAAGGCCTGGCACAGTGACAGGCACATAGAAAATGCCCAGCAGACACAGAGGAGAGGGAAGAGGCTTCGTTGTTTTAGCATTTATTAAACGCCTGTCGTGCACAAGGTGCTTTCTGCATTGAACCATCACAGTCCCCCAAGTGGGTGGTGAAGTCCCCCAAGAGGGTGGTGCAGTCCCCCAAGTGGGTGGTTCTGCTAGATTTTCACAAGGAAACCAGTGAGAGGGGAAAGCGCTTACCCAAGATCACACAGCTGCCCCCTGGGGGTTCTACATCGGGGTCGGCAAACTGACCATTAGGCCAAATCTGACCCACGGTCTGTTTTTATAAATAAAGTTTTATTGGCACAGAATCACGCCTGTTCGTGGCGTGAAAATACTGACTACCTGGCCCTTTATAGAAAAAGTTTGCTGCCTTCTGCTACATACATTTAGCCCAAGAACAATTTGCCCAATGAAAGAAAGAATCCTAGATACTGATTTTTCAATGATTGGTACTTTTAATGTGTGGTAGTGATTATCGTTGCTGGGTTTTTTTTGTTTTTCTTCAATGCTTTCTGCGTCTTTAAGCATTGAATCTGCTTGCTACGATTGCAGCTAGCTGCTGTTTATGGAGCACCTACTGTGTGCCAGACCCTGTACTCAGCACTTTCCATCTATTATCTCTTGAAATCTTCTAAACCAGGGGGCTGCAAACTTCTTCTTTCAAGGGCCAGGGAGCAAATATTTTCGGCTTTGGCAGCTATATGGTCTCTGTCATCTTTGGTGGTTTTGAGGGTTTTTTTTCTGGTACAGCCCTTGAAAAATGTCAAATACACTCCTAACATAAAGGCTCTGCAAAAATGGGCAGCAGGCTGCTTTGGCCCATGGGCTGTAGTTTGCCAACTGTCTTAGATGTTCAAGATGTACCAGGGTGGCGGCAGGGCTGTCTTTATTCTTCTTTGAAACCTTAGCTCGCCCAGGGCCCAGCACAGTGTTAAGTAAATGGCGAACCACAGCCCTCTGAGGAAGGTAGAATTTGTCCCATTTTACAGATGCAGAAATAGAGGCCCAGTGAGATTGACCCGGCCACGGCCACATAGCAGGTGGGTGGCAGGACTGGGGGTCGCCCCTGTCCTACGCCATCCTCCCCCCACCCCACACCTTGCCCCGAGCCTACCTGGGTGTGGATGTGGCACACAGGGGCCGCCCAGGTCCACACGGCCACTTGCCATCTGCTGCAGCCGAGGCACGTCCACAGCCGTGAGCCAAGACAGTGACTGCAGGTCCCCAGGGAGGTCGTCATCGCTGGCGGTCGCTAGGAGCCTGCAGAGAGGAGCAGGGAGCTCGGGCCAGATGGGGAGCTTAGGCCAGCTCCTGGGGGGCTTCCCGACCTCTGGAAGCACCCCTTTAGTGCCTCTTCCCCCCAGGCCACCCCAGCCCTTTGACCTGCCTGTCCATGGGGCTGGGCATGGGAACCTGGTCCCAGCATCCCCCTTTGGCAGCTAGATTGCACATCCTCAAGTCATTCATTTGCTCATTTAACACGTCTGACCCAGCACCTACCACAAAAATAATACTCGTTAATGTTTATTGAGCACTTACTACATGCCAGGCAGCGGTCGTGTCCTTCACAGGCATTAAACCATTTGACACTCCCAGTCACCCTATGAGCAGGTATTATTATTCCTATTTCACAGATGGGGAAACTGAGGCACAGTAGGAGCTCACCTGGGACACCACAGCACTGAGCAGCCAGGGCCTGTGGTCAGAGTCCCACCTGCCGGGGCAGAATCGCCTGTGCGACTCCATGTCCAGGGTGGTTTCCCGAGGTGCTATAGTCATGTGGATGGCATGGAGCTTGGGGACAGTCCACGTGGAGGGGCCAGGCCACGTGCTGAGATGGTGGAGACATGGGATATGCCCCCCCCACTCCCCGTACAGATGGAGAAACTGAGGCTCAGAGCACTGAGGCGCTTGCCCAAGGCTGCACAGAACAGGAAGTGGTGGGGCTGGGACCCAGACAGTGTGGCCTGCAGCCCAGCTCTTGACCACCACCCGGACGGCCCCCAGGGGCCCAGGTCAGGGCCCACGCCCCCCCCCACACCCCCCGCCACCAGAGTCGTGGGCGAAGACGTAGCTTTCCACAGAGTGTAAAGGGCTGCCCGTGGCGGGTACCAGACAGTAGCCCTGATCTGGGTGACCGCCACTCCCCAGTGCTCCTGAAGTCACGTTTGCCAGGCGACTCCGAGAGTGCTGGGCCATGTCGCGACGTGGCACAGACTGGCCTAGGGGCCCAGTTCAGCCCTCGCCCCAGCGGCCACCCCTGCGGGCTCAGCTTCCTGTCTTGTTGCCAAGAGTCCCACGGTCTCAATTCTAAGCTCCAGGTTTTAAAAATAGGTGTTTCCGGGCCCAAAAAAGGGACAGAGAAAGAGAAAGCCAACCAGTCCAGCCTCTGGCGTTCTCGCGTACCGATGGCCAGAGAACCGGGCCGGGCCACGGGCCTACCCGCCTTTGCACCTGCTCGGCCGCTCGAGCTGGCATTCTCGTTCTTTCTCTCTCCTTCCCCTCCCCCCCCACCTCTCCACTCTCTCGTTCCTTGTGTTTTAGGGCCACAATTAGCGTTGCTATGGCCACCGCGGCTCAGTTGTCGCAGGGCCTGGGCCCTCAGCCCATGGAGCTGGCATCAGGTGACTGCCCGGCTGCCCCCGCGATTGGCTGCCTCGTAGGAAAACAGGGCCTGGAAAGGATTTGAAAACTCGGCTGGCCCGTGTCAGTGGCAGCAGTTGGCCCGGCTGCTGTCCCCCGGCAGCCCATTGTGTGACAAACGACTGTTGCCCCTGTGGCACGTGCACCCATTGTCCTGGGGTCTCGACGCAATTGTTTCTGCGGCCCCCTGGCTGCCGCCCCTTCAGCCCGCTCGTAACTCATCTGGCCAAGTGACAGCCACGGCCCAGGCCTGGGCGATGCCATCTGTCCCTTCAGGCCCTCAGAGACCATGGAGTGAGGCGGAAGGTTAGGGCCTGGTGCGCCAGTCGCTGTTGGGGGTGCTGGCCGGTCCCAACCTCCCCTCCTCACCCTGTGGCCAGCCGACCTCCCGGCACCTGCCACACTCCTGCTCAGTGATCTGCTGTGGCTCCCCATTGCCCTCCCACTCTGCTTGGCGCTGGGGCGGCAGGGAGAAGTGGAGGTGAGCCCCTGCTGGCAGGATTCTCAAGATGGCCTCCCTCCCCTGCCCCGGCCAAAGCTTCCTGAGTAGTGGGGTATTGGGGCTTATAAACAAACCAAGCTCCTGGGCACCACCGTGGTTGGTGAACTAGACAAGCAGTACCTGTGGTGGTTGAGAGCTTGGGCTCTGGATTCTAATCCTGATTTCTACTTACCTGTGTGCCCTTGGGCCACTGGCTTAACCTCTCCGAGCCTCAGCTTTTCATCTGTAAAATGGGGATAAATGTCATTCTTGTCTCATAGGATGTTGTGAGAACTAAATGTGTTAGTGCATGGAAAGCACTTACAATAGTGTCTGGCTCATAGTAAATGTAATATGTGAGTATTTAACTGCTATGAATATTAATACCAATATTATTAGCCAGCTCCCCAGGGGGCCGGATGTACAGTGACGCTTTGAGTTCTGGGGGTCACAGGGACCCCTGTCCCTGAGGCTGCAACTACTAGCCACTTCCATTTATTGAGCACTTCCTGTGTGCCAGACCCATTTGACAGATGAATAAACTGAGACCCCGAACAGTCAAACGCTCTGAACCAGTTTCCCCATAGAGCGAGGCTTACAGGAGGTGATGTATATAAAGGGTTTAGCACGCGGCTCGGCATCTGGCAGGGGTGAGTCGAGGCTGCTGTCCTGATTTTTGTTTCCCTTGCTATTGGTGCACCCGTCTGGTTCCCTGCTCCTTCCTCCCCGCTCCTCCTCCATGTGGGCAATAGCCACCTACTGCAGCCACGTGGTGTCCACCGTGTCCCCGGCACCCACGCACGGTCCCGCCCGCACGCCTTTGCATGAGCCTTTCCCTGTGCCAAGAATGTCCCTTCGCTTTCCTCCCGCAGCCAAACCGTGCCCGTCCCTGGAGGCTCGTGTCAAATCCTGTCTTCTGGCCTCTTCCCACCAGACATGGGTGAGGGAGAAGTGTGTGGGGTGGGACTGGGGGGCACGTGCTGATGGCTTCTCTACAGGGGACAGAGATCGTCAAGGGCCCGCAGTGGGCAGGGGGGACGAGGCCCTGGCACATCACCCCTGGTCCCTGTGGTGTGCAGTGAGGCTGTGCCTGAATGCCAGAGAGACCCTAGGAGCCAGCAGACTCCCGCTACAGTGCTCCTTGGCACCCACATCCACCACAGGAGTCCAGCAGGGCTGGCTGGGGCCTCATTAAAGACACCCTGTGTGCCCAGCCTTGCTGTCTCCCGGTGCCACATTTGAGATTGAGTAACCTACGGGGTCATAGCAGCTGTGACACAGGAGAGACCCTTAGGTTCAGGAACCAAGCTGGCTTCCTAGCCGTAGGCTCTCAGCAGGGCACTTAATCCCCAGCCTCCGTTTTCCCACCTGCAAAATGGGCACAAGTGATAATTATAGCCACGATACCTTATACCCCACCCCCAGGGCTGGCGTGCTGGTGGGGAGGTGACGTGGCTTTGTGACCCATCTGCCATCTTGGAGGGTTTAGGGATATTCCCTGGGCGGGGGGGTGGTGTGAGAGACAGAGGCCGAGACCCTACATCCATCTCCTGAGTGGGCTTCTCCTCTTCTGGAAAGTGAAGGGACATTTTCAATTCAAAGAAAAAGGCAAACCCAGCCCCGCTGCCCTGGGCTCCCTGGAGTCCCGTGCTGCTCACGCTCTCTGTCTCTGTCTCTTCAATTTCTGGGCGAGGGGGAAATCCATCCCTCCTAACCCTGGTCACCCACGTCGCTGGTGCCTGCCTGCCTGGGGTCACCTCCAGAGGGGGCCAGGAGAAGACTCAAACTCCAGAAGACCCAACTCCTTCCTCCTGCCGCCTCCACGCCCCAGTCCCGTTTCGTCCCTGTTCTCTGGCTCGCTCTCTGTGGGTCTGTCGCTGTGGCCGAGGGGCCCTGTGATGAAGTCCTGGCCCACTTTTCCTGTTTGGTGACATCAGATGTGCTCCCGAACCTTCCCGAGCCTCAGTTTCCTCATCTGCAGGATGGGGGGACAGCATGGAGGCAAAGCCCCCACTTACTACACACCCATCCTCTCCTCGCCCTCCTCTGACGTGGTGCCCAGGGACCCCCAATCTCCCGCAGACCTGTCTCCACCCACACACCCACAGTTCTCATGCACGACCACCTGGGTCCCCACCGCCCGGGCTGCCCAGAGCCCCTGAGCCAGACTTCCCAGGGACGAGGCCCGGGTACCTGCAGTGAACACATCCCCCCCACAGGTGATTCCCACACACCGATGCTGGGGCCTGTGTCCCCCACCCACCCTCCAGCTGGCTCAGGTGACCCCATGCTGGCGTGTGATGGGCTGCAGGTGTCCTAGAAGCCTTAAGTGGGGCCAAATGTCATTCCCGCCTCCTCCAGCGTGCCTCGATGTCACCTCCTGCCGCTCCCAAAGGACGTTCCTTCTCCCTCTCTGCACCTTTCAGCACTTCCCTGTCAGCACCCCGATTTCCCTGAGCCCCAGGGAGGACTCTAGTTGGCCACAAGCCTCCACTTTCTCTTGAGCCCAGCAGGTGTCCCCAGGCAGGGCAGGGGCCGCACACCCACGTCTCAGGGGACCCCAAGGGTCTGGTGCAGAGGAGGAGGCCAGGACAGGGGCTGAGTCCCCTGCTGGGTGCAAGCGGCCCCGGGGGACCCCAGTGCAGAAGCAGGGAATCTTGCACCCCCGAGGGAGGAGCCACACCCCTGTGCCCAGCACAGGGCCGGGCACACGGAAGCTGCCCAGCGAGTACTGGCGGATGGGGCAAATGAGCGAACGGACCCAGCTTCCCGGATGTCCCACCCAACTCCCCAGGGGCCAGGCAGGGGCGAAAGGCCCAGCCGTCCCCTATGGACATGGTGTGGGTCAGGCGAGCCCCAGGGGTGTGCCCAGCCCTGAGCCGAAGCTGCTTCTGCGCCAGATCTCGTGTCATCCTGATCGTGCAGGGACCGTGGTCGTTCCCACCTTCCCATTCACCAGACGAGGACACAGACGGGAGGGAAGGACAGGCCTGTCTAGGGTCACCCACCCGGGGAGCAGAGAAGCCAGAACTTCACTTCTGGAGACTGGGCCGGCTATAACACCGGGAGCAGGGGCTCCTCCTCCCTGGTTGAAGAACTGTGCTCTGTGAAATCCAGAAAGTCCCGGCACCGCGCTCTCCGATGGGCAGCCACTGGCCACGTGCAGCTATTTCAATTCAAACTCATTCAGATGAAATCAAAGGGACAGATTCAGGGCCTTGGTCCACCAGCCACGTTTCAGGTGCTCGATGGCCACACGTGGCCAGCGTGGATATGGGACATTTCCACCACTGCAGAAAGTTCTACTAGGCAAGTGTCTGGAACATTCTTTCCAATCTTGATGGAAAAAAAAAATCCGTGGCAGAGTTTTGACATTGCCCTAAAACAACTGGAAATTTGATCTAGGTTTGGAAATTGAAGAAGCTGATGGCATGGAATTTTGACTTTTAGTATGTCTCCTTAGAAAGGATTTCCCCACCCACCGCCCCTACCTCCCACCACGACCAGCAAGGGAGTTAGAGGGCAGGGCTCTGTGAAAATGGAGCTCTATAAACTAGGGCGACTCACAAAGTCGTGAGCTCCCTGTCCCGGAAGCATTCAAGCAGTAGCCAAGGGATGAGCTGTCAGGCCCCTGTTGGATGCAAGATGAGCCCAGGCAACCTCCAAGGTCCCCCTTGACGCAAAGACCCTGCGATTGGTGGGAGCCGCCTGCAGGTAACCCCCCTGGTGGAATTTCCGAAGTTCTGCTATCTTGGGCAAGCCTCTTTTCCTCTCCGGACCTCAGTTTCCCCACCTGTAAGGCAGTAGAAACAGCACCGCAGAGGATGCTCAGGCCAGAGGGAGGCAGAACAGCTCAGTGGTTATGGGCAGGTGTGAGCTCTTCCTGGCTGTGTGACCTGGGGCAGGTGACTTACCTGGCCTGGGCCTCAGTTTCACCGTGTGTGCAATGGGAACAGTCACAGCACCCGCCCCGAGGCAGCTGTTGAGAATATGGTGACAGTTCCCGCAGGCAGCAGCTCAGATGAGCATCTGCTCTGCTGACAAAACAGGCTAAACTATGAGTTCAGGGGTCCCCAGGGTGAGTCCTGACTGTGTGTCTTTCTCAAGCCATATGGGGGATTTGTCACCAACAGAGAGTAGAGAGCTTTGGGGGCCAAAAGAAAATAAAAAGACCTGTCTGGCACTGCAGGGTCCCCTCTGAGCTCAGTAGTTCACCAGCAGCTGCCCCGACCCCAGGGGCACATCTGGCTCATGAGAGCCCTGCCAGGTGCTTACTTTCCCTTATTAAACATGCACACCCTGGGGGACATTATCACCCCCTTTTGCGGCTAGGAAAGGTGAGGCTGAGCCAGGTGACCCTGCCAAATCCCAAAGCCTCAGCAGCCTCCTGGCAGCAGCCCCAAGTCGCTTCTCCGGCACCTCCCACCTGACCCTGCCTGGGCCTCAGTTTCCCCACCTTGAATGCTGCAAGGGGGTTGAGCTTCTTCCACCTCTGTGGGGCTGCCACTGTGACACACAGCCTGTGGGGACACCCTGGGTGGGGAACTGGGAGGTGGGCAGCCCCCCACCGCCCACATTCAGTAGGGTCCCCTTCAAAGGGGTCACAGCATGGAGTGTCCAGGGTCATAGACAGACCCTGGTTAGGATCGAGGTGGCACCCTGAGAAAATCAATGCCAGAATAATACTCCATCATCAGTGTGATCCATTTTCTGAGCACCTACTATGTGCTTATCACTCCACATGTGCTACCTACCTATGTGCTCTTTTTTTTTTTTCTTTTTTGAGACAGGGTCTTTTGCTTTGTTGCCTGGATACGAGGGCAGTGGCATCATCATAGCTCACTGCAACCTCAAACTCCTGGGCTCAAGTGATCCTCCTGCCTCAGCCTCCTAAGTAGCTGGAACTACAGGCACACTACCACACCCAGCTAATTTTTGTATTTTTTGTAGAGACGGGGTCTTGCAATGTTGCTCAGGCTGGTCTTGAACCCCCAACCTCAAGCAGTCATCCCGCCTCAGCCTCCCGAAGTGCTAGGATTATAGGCATGCCTGGCCCTGTATGCCCTTCTCAGTTTTACTCAGAAAGCTCTGAGCTCAGCAGGAGGCCCAGGCCCTTTGTAATGCCACATTCTAAGTGTGTTCCAGTTGGGGACCCTGGCCACAGGTCCCCCCTTTGCTCTCTCTGTGGCACTGCAGTGTGGTGGTTACTAGTGCAGGCTTTGAGGTCAGCCAGGCCTGCGTGCCAGCCAGCCACTTACTAGCTGTGAGACTTGTCTGCAGTCGTCTGTCTGAGCCTCAGTTTGCTCATCTGTAAAATGGGAGCATTGATGCCCATCCCATCTCATAGGGTGTAGTGAAGACTGGATGAGATAATGCCAGTGGGGCGCTCACCCCCAACAGTGGTGGTTCACATTATTGTAAACACCTTCTGAAGAGTATGGATTCAGCATGAAGTGGGCTCTGTGGGGAAGGCCACTAGCAGGGTGTCCAACACTCGGTAAATGTCCGCTTCATTCCACAATATTTCCTGAACTCCCACTTGCCAGGCCCTGTTCTGGCAGGCAGACAAAACTCCCTGCATCCAAGGACATGGCGCTCTGATTGGCCTCGGCATGCACAAGAGGGAAGCCTTGCCCCACGCAGGCCACCCCTCTGCCGGCCCTGTGGTTCCACCCTAGTCCCCTGAGAGCCTGTGGGGTGGCTACCTATTGTCCCCATTTCACAGATGGGATGGCTGAGGTGCAGAGAGATGAGGCAACATGCCTCAGCCACAAGGCATGTTGGCAAAGAAACTGGGGTTTGAACCAGAGACGCACCTGGAGCCTCTTCACTCGGCCGTTGTGCAGGTTTGGCTGAAATGCAGGAAGGGCAGACCACCATCATACCAGAGGGGCAGAGCCCGGGGAGACCCGCATTCCATCTGGCTCCACTCCCAGCGGGGGGCCTTGGGCGGGTAACTCAAAGCCTTGGACCTCAGTGTCCACACGTGCCCAGTAGAGGTGGGAACAGGGCCTGCCTCTTGGACAGGGGCAGGTAACCCCCAGGGAGGGCAGGGTACGGTGTTTAACTCAGGGTGGGCACTGGAGAACTGTTTGTGGAATGGATGGATTTAACACCCAGCAGCCAGAGTGACCTTTCCAAAGGGACATCAGAACCTGTCACTGTCCTTAAAACCCACCCAATGAGTAAGAGCCAAGCTCCTCGCCATGATCTGGCCCTTGGCCATCTCCTGCCCCTCCCTACCCCAGCCCTCTTCCCCCTGCTCTAGCAACCCTGTCCGTCTTTCAGTTCCTCAAATATTCTGAGTTTTCACCCATCTCAAGGCCTTTGCACATGCTGTTCCCTCTGCCTGGAATGCTGTTCCACGCACTCATTCACGAGGCTCTTTCTCAGCCTAAATGTTTCCTTCTCTGAGAGCCCTCCCAGTCCATCTCCACCCCTTCCTGTGTGTGTCCGTAGAACACCTATTATTTTACAATGAAATATTTATACGTGTTTCCAGTCTTTCTGCTCTAGGAGGGCAAGGACCAGGATATCCTCTGTTTTGTTCAGCACCCTGCATAGGTCCCAGTACCCTGTGGGCATTTACGACATACTTACTAGAGTGGGAAAGGGAGGAAGAATCGCCCAGCCCAGCCCAGCCCAGCCCCAACATATCTTGCATTCTTCAGTCTCCATCCATTTCCTGCCCAGCTTAAACACCACCTCCCCCAGGAAGCCCTCCCAGACCAGTCCGGCATCTCCCCAACTTCCCCTCTCCTGAAATGGTTAGCACCATTCGTGTCTACACATAGCATAGCCTGCCCAAGGTCACCTATTAATTTTACTCGGGCACCTGTTCTTTCTAGACACCAAACACCTGGAGGACAAGGATGAAAGTGTCTCACACCTCATTACAGGCCCCAGAGCCACCAGGCTGGCCTCTCATTCTCTCGCTTGACAAATATTTGTCCACTCAAGGCGAACTGGACTCCCACGGCCATTGCCCTGGGTTGTTGCTGTAGAAGTCAAATGAAATGGCGAACTTGGCAGGTGGCCGCACAGGGCCACACATACGGATGGATGGATTACAGTGTCCGTGGGGATCTTTGCCTACATAGCTGAAGCCTGGAGCCTTCATTTATGCTTTATTTCCTTATCCTGGGGTTCCTTAGGCTGGTACAGCAATTGTACAGGGGAGAGAACATCCATTTTGAGTTCAAATCCCATCTCTACCCCTTTGTAGCTGTGTGATTTGGGGCAAGTCACTTCGCTGCTCTGTGCCTCAGTTTCCCCATACGTAAAATGGAATAATAATTCCTACCACAGGGGGCAGATGTGAGGGTAAGATCAAACAGCATATAAGACACGGCCCAACACACAGTAGGTGCTCTAACCACGTAACCATCTTTCTTTCTCCCTTCCCGCTGCGTTCTCTGCTCTTGCCTTGCGCCGTCACTAGGAGGCCTTTGCTCAGCACGTATGGTCTCTGAGGGGGTCACGTCACCATCCTAGCAGTTCTGGGGCATGTCCAGCCCTACCTGGGACGGCACCTCCACCCCGATTACGACACGGAGGTTTCACCTGCCTTCTTAAGATGTGGTTGGTAAGAAACTGTTACATCGCCACAAGCTGTTCTTGTTACCAATCCAACCACGACACAAAAAAGGATTAAGAATTTCGTGGAGGTGTTTATCTAGCTCACATAGCTTTTGTAATATCTTTTGTAACCGTTTACAGGAAAAAGAAAATCAAAGGCAATTTAGCAAGCCCAGACATTCCCAGCTGGTCGGGGAGTGAGTGTAACGTGAAATGACTCGATCAGGAGTTTGGATAAAAGAATCTTTCCTTTCTAGAACAATAGCTGGTTTGCAACTTGGGGTGCATGTGTGTGTGTGTGCGCGTGCGCGCGCACGTGCATGGGTGTCTGAGGGGTGGAAATGCAAGACCCCAGAAGAGGGCTGGCCCCCAGGAAGACTCTTTCTTTTCCCTGCCCATGAGATGGCCCAAGGAGCAGGTAGTTATTGGGATGGTTAGCACCCCTGGCACACAATGGTGGGATTCAAGAGGAATTTATTATCACTGGAGCATGGAGCCTCCCTGCATCTCCATGGATGTGCTATTTCTCATGTGATATTTGTCCTTCGTCCTTCTATCCAATAAATATTTATTAAGTATCTACCACGTGCCCAGCAGTGCAGTTCCCAGATAAGAACCACCGTCCAGAGACGGGAGGGGTTTTTCCCAAGGCCCCCTCATGTCTTCGAGCAGGGACTGAGCTTTGGGCACATGAACATCTGGCACAAAGATCTGGAAGGAGAATCACTGAGCCTCATGGCCCTGGGAGAAAGATCAGCGTCCAAGGAGCCAGAAGCCTGCCTTCTCTCATCTCTTGGGGCCTCAGTTTCCCAATCTGTAAAAGGAGCTTGTTGGACCTGACTTTAAGAATAAGTTCCAAAAATTGGGGCAGGTGGTTCCAAATCTCTAGTTCTGCCCCTTCCTAAATGTATGCCTTTGGGCAAGTCATGTCTCTGGGCCTCAGTATTCTTGTCTGCAAATTGGGATGATGTCGGCCCCTGTCTCATGGTTTCTATAGAAACGAAACGGGATGGTGCACTTGCTAAGAAGTTTAGCAGGTGACTGGCACACAGTAGGTGCTTAATAACTCTAATTTTTTTAGTACATGTAAGGGTGGATTCCCTCCCATCCTCTGAGCTAGGAGAAACCCGATTAACCCATGTGAAGCATGAGCCCTGTTCGCCGTTGCCCGCGAGGTCAGGACCGCCCCCAGCCCCTGGTCCCCGGCCCCAGCGCCAGCAGCAGGCGGGGCTGCTCCTGCCAATTTGCTGCCTAGGCCCCGCCACTGACTCCTGACGGCTCCCCAGGGACAAGGCAGCCGCCTCCAGCTGCTGCCCCCGCCCTCCTGCACACAGCCATTGAAAATTAACGGCCAAACTCAGCCCCGGGGGACGGGGGGACCAGGCGGCTGCTTGGGGGGCCGCACGGGGGCTGGACCAGCAGCCGAAGTGGTCCTTGGAGCCCTTCTCTGGAGACGTGGGAGGGCAAATGGGAAGCCCGTAAACTTCTCCCGAGCTGTTATTCAGGGAGAAATATGGGAGTGTTGGAAGTGAGGAGTCGCTGCATAATCATAAATACCCTCTCTGCGTGTCCCAGCGCTCACTCTGTCCCAGACCCGGCTGCACTCCTTGTCGCACGGGAGGTGGAGAATCCTCCCAACGAACATGCAAATTGGGTTCTCGGATGGCTCAGAGAGAGGCACTGGCTTGTCTAGGGTCACACAGCTGCGAGGTGACGGAGCAGCTTATTCTGTCCCAGCCCCCGTGCTCTTGGCCAGCGGGACATGGGGCTGGTGGTCACAATATTCTCAGGGTGCAACGGCTTCAGTGTCTCGAGTCCCCACTTGACCCATCACTAGCTGCGTCATCTTGTTAAGCCGTTTAAACCGGCGGAGCCTCGGTCGCCTCATCTGCCAAATGGGCACAAGAGTGCCACCCACACGGGGTGGTTTTGGGGGATCGGGCGGGGATTTATACTGAGAGCCTGGCACAGGGAAAGCAGGTAGCGATGGGTTAAGAAAACACCAGTTGCTATTATTGTTGTCATTATTATGATATTAGTTTGCCTTCTGGATGGATACTTTGGCTGTTCGATACAAGATAACAGCCCTGAATCCAGGTGAACAGGGAAGAAAGGGTTGCGCATTGCTGTGCCAAGCTAGGCACTGGGCACGTCTGGATTCAGTGCTGATGGGGACAGGTCTGCTTCTCCTCCTCACCACCCCCCACCCCCCACCCCTGCCAGCTGGCCGGTGAACTGGGTAGGCACTGCTTATCCCCTGAGGAAGCTCTCTGCTGCCCTGCCCTGGTTTTGGAGAGAGATAACTGCTCAGTACCCCAGACAGTTTGTGAGCTGGGCTGGCCCAGACTCATGGGACCAAGACCCCAGCCTGGTGGGAGCCCCTGTTGGGCAGCACTGGGCGTCTGGATTAAGATATTCCACTCCCCTCCCCCACACTCCGTTCCTCCACACTCCGCTCCCAAAAGCCATCCCTAGATGCATCTCTTGCAGAAAGCCAAACTCTTTCATGCAACTAAGTGCTAACAGCAAAAGCAACTGTTCATTATCTGTCTCTTGCGCTGCAAGCTTTATTTATTTAATCTTCCCAGCAATCACAGGATGGACAAGCCCTGATCGTGCCCACTGTAAAGATGAGGAAACCGAAGCAAGTCACGGGCCCTGCCCAGAGCTGGCTTTGAACCCACATGCATCTGACTCCCCTACCTCTGGTGCTTTTAGGCAGCAATAAGAATCCATGACTTTGAGCTCTTGAAGCCAGACCCGGGTGGGGCTAGGGCTTCCAGCTAGGAGGGCAGAGGGAGATTCACCCCAGCACATTCAGTGCCTGCTGGGTGCCAAGTACTTTACAGATAATAAATATCTCATTCAACCCTCCAGAGGTAGCTTTTATATCCCCATCGTACAAACCAATGGAAGTTCAGAGGTGAAACTGAAGGAAATTGGTAAGTGACAGAGCCAGAAATGATTACTGAACTGTCACAACTCCATGCAGTGGGTACTATTTCTATCCCCATTTTACAGATGAGGAAACTGAGGCTCAGAGAGCTCCACACAGCCAGAAAAGCTGGGATGACAATGGACTCCAGAGCCGAAGGCTAACTCTTAACTGCCCCTGACCTACTTGTCGTTATTTAAACCTGTTAG
>RJWJ010025929.1:0-23428 GCA_004363605.1 Indri indri
CTACAGGCATGCGCCACCATGCCCGGCTAATTTTTTCTATATATATTTTTAGCTGTCCAATTAATTTCTTTCTATTTTTTGGTAGAGACGGGGTCTCGCTCTTGCTCAGGCTGGTCTCGAACTCCTGAGCTCAGAATGATCCGCCCGCCTCGGCCTCCCAGAGTGCTAGGATTACAGGCGTGAGCCACCGCGCCCGGCCATGTATTTTAATAACTCCTAGTGTAATAGGTGAGGATCATCAAGGAATATTAAAACTATTGTGTGAAAATTTATTGGGGCACGGGATACTCCCCCAGTGTCCAAGTATCACCCTTGCCCCTACCAGATTACTTCAGCGTAAGGGGACATGGGTGTCTTTGCAAAGGAGATACTTGTTGGACGGCCCTTTAACCAAGTGATTAAATCTAGTACCAACAATAATGCAATGAAATGACATTCCGTGCCTCCTCATGTAATGCCACACAAAGTACACAAATTAGCTATATAGTATTCTTGCCCATGATGTTTAACCTGAATCAAATTAAAGGAAACAATTAGAGAAATCTAAATTGTGTGTCAGGCTACAAGATGACTGGCCTGGACTCTTACAAAGTAACAATGGAACGAAAGACAAGGCAGAGGGCTGTTTTGCTAAAAGGAGACTGAAGAGATATCACAAATGCAATACTTGACATATGAGTGGATCCGGGATTGGGGGGAAAAATCAATGATAAAAGACATTATTTGGAACAACTGGACAAATTTGAATGAGGACTGTATGTTAGATAATATTATTGTATCAACATTAGGTTTCTTAGGCATGATAACGGCACTGTGGTTATGTAGAAAGTCCCAGTTTTTAGGCGGTAACTACTGAAATATTTATAGGTAAAATTGTCGTGATGTGTATGACTTACTTTCAAATGATCCAGGGAACAGAAGTGCGTGTAAAGACAGCGCAAATCTGGCAAAATGTTAATAATTAGTGAATCTAGATGAATGGCACATGAATGTGCTCTTTAAAATTTTGAGTAGATTTGAAATTTTTCCAAATCAAGAGTAAAAAAGACAGTTACTAGCAATTCATGTAATTTATAGAATGATTCAACTGCTATATTGTGATAGTGAGACTTATTTATGTATTATTTTCTGGAATATGACACATATTTTTGGGCTTCACAGAAACCAGATAAATTGAAGCTGTGCAACACTGTGCATAGCGCACTCCAGGTTGTTTGCTAATGCATATTAAGATAACTAGGTAGACAGTGTTTACTGTTTGATTCAAGGGTGTAAACCTTTGGAATTCTTTTTAATCCAGAGTACTTCTACTAAGGATAATAAATAAACTTTCACATTCTGACAGCTTAGAGAAGGGGCCTCTAGTCCCCTTTCCTTAAAAAATGTACTTTCGAGGCTGGGCATGGTGGCTCATGCCTATAATCCTAGCTCTTTGGGAGGCCGAGGCAGGAGGATCACTTGAGGCCAGGAGTTCAAGATCAGCCTGGGCAACATAGTGAGATGCCCATCTTTATGAAAAATAAAAAAATTAACCGGGCATGGTGGTGCACGCCTGCAGTCTACTCAGGAGGCTGAGGCAAGAGGATTGCCTGAGCCCAGGACTCCAAGGGTGCAGTGAGCTGTGATTGTGCCACTGCACTCCAGCCTGGATGACAGAGTGAGACCCCATGTCCAGAAAAAAAAAGAAAAGTGTACTTTCCCATTGGCTTCAGAAGAAGTAATGGTAGGCCCCAGAGCGCGTTTCTGAGCTAGTCCAGTTCACCCAGTTGGTCTGAGATCAGAAACTGGAGAGGCTGGAGAGAGGTAGAACTAAGCACAAATAGGAAATATTATTTCAGAGTCTCCTTGTGACAGAAAGAAAAGCTGAGGCAAAATACAATTTCTCTCCACTCCCCTGAGAGTAGAAAAAGTTTACAAAATCTCATTAAATTATGGGAGAAAGAGAAGTCCTGAAAATTTCTTGATGAGGAATAACAAAGAAAATTAATTGTATGGTATTCATTATTATGTACATATCTGTCCATAATGTCGTTGGCATTATCTTTACTTAGTGGACTGTTTTATGTTAGGGAAAAATTTTTTAAATGTATTGATTTTGTTAGGTTTCCTCCTGCCCTATTTTGGTCCTTCTGTTTCCCATGAAGTGTTTCAGTTCCTTAGCTGCACATTCTCTTGGCACAGTTTTCAGGAACGTAACTTTCAGGGTTGGCAAAAGGATACTGTAGTTTTTTCATTCCATCTGAGCATTATTGTCGTGTAACAAGATAGCTGATTTTCATAATAAAATATACCATGTTTCTTTTTATTAATCATCCAAGATGAACAGAAATATTATTTCTTTGAGAAAGGCTTCTTTGTTATTTTTCTCTACAATATTAATGCCCTGTTTTGCTTTTCTTTCCTCATAGATAAATGCAGAGAATATTTTTCTTCCTGGAAAAAGTGAGCATTCTTCAAAGAGAAGTAAATTATCGACCTCATTGTACACATTTAACATCAGACGCATGTAGCATGTAGAAATTCAGAAATGGCACTTCATACAGTATGCTTAATCATGGGTTGGGTATATCTCTTGAATTAGGAATTGTGTTCTGCTGCATTTAATAGAAAATCTAAATGACTTATGTTTCAACAAGATAACCAGGAGGCTAGCAGTTGCTAGTATTGATTCTGTGGGTCAAAGGTGTGAGGGCCAAAGTTTCTTGGATTTCCCTTGGTCTTTTCCTCATGATTACAAGATTGCCACTCTGGCTCTCATCATCACATTCAGGTTCCAGGAAGGAGGAAGGAGGAAAAGAGAAAGGGCAAAGGCTAAGCGGCCAACCTGGCCAAGTCCTTCCCTTCTAAAAGGCTTCCTGAAAACCCCACTTACTTCTCTTTGGCCAGGATGGTATCACATGGCCACCCAGCTGCACAAAAGGTTGGGAAATAGAGTTTTTTCCAGCTGGGTAGGGTGCCACATCCAGCAAAAGTAGGAGACTAATCAGTAAGGAAGAAAGGAAAAATAATTACTGACCAAACAATGGCAAGTCTCTACCACATTCTTTTTTTGGAAAAGTATCACTTTACTTCAAGATCATGTCTGCAACTCAACGGTTATTTCATAATTATGAGAACAAAAAAGAAGAATCTTCAAGAAAAGGTCTCACTGCATAGTGAAATGAGTGTGGAGAAGATTTAATTCAAAGGAAAAGAAATCTTTAAGCAGCTATAAGAACTGGTTTGAATTTCTCTATGCTAATACTCAAGCAGGTCAAAGTTTTCCCTTTTGGGGGGAGTAGCTTACAATGGAAAAATAAAATAATTTCAAATACTATATACTCGAAATTGTAGTGGTTTAGAAGTTTTAGAGGATTTTTATTTTTCTTTTAAAAGATTTTCAAGGCTTATATGTAATATAGTAGCTGGAGGGAGGGGGCAGAGAATAACCACTAATAACCGGTAGACAGATGATCCCTCTTGTGACTCCTTTAATACATAAGGTACCGTGGAAGGAGAAGTGGCTTTGAAATTGGACACACCTGGATTTGCAGTATGGGTGTGTAACAAGCCTCTGATGTGACCTTCCTGCTTTTGTCCTTGCCACTTACAGATCATTCTCACCCAGCAGCAGAAAGACCCTAAATGTTATCAGGTCATGTCGCCCTACTCAAAAACCCGCAGTGGCTCCCATCCCACTCAAAGATGAAACTGAACCCCTCACAGTGGCCTCCAAGAACCCGTCCTTCTCTGCCTTCCCCCCGCTGTCGTGTCTTCCTGACACATCTCCCGTCTCTGCCTCTTCTTCTCTCTGCTCCGGCCACACCGGCCTCCTTGCTGTTCCTTAAACGTTTCCAGCCCTGCGCTGGATTCTCCCTTTCAACACTTCCCCCTCTGATATCCACGGGGCCCACTCCTTATCCCTTCAGGTCTTTGTTCCAAGTCTCCCTCTCTACCACTTCATTTAAACTGCAACACGAGCTCCTCTTTAATCTCCCTTCTTTGCTTAATTTTTTTCTATAGCACTTGCATTTATCATCATCTTTTACTTTTACTTCATTTCATTTAAGTGGTAGACTGGGACTAAAACTTTTACTCTTAGTCCAATTATCTTCTTTTAATTAGTTTTTCTAAGTAATACAGTAAAAACAATATTCAAACAGTCCAAAAAGTACACAGGAAAACTAAGTCTTGAGAATATGCTGGGAAGATGGTAGTGATAGCAGTCTAATGTTTGAATCTTCCTGAATTCTTCCAGATAAAAAGGCAAGAATGGCTGGGTGTGGTGGCTCATGCCTGTAATCCTAGCACTTTGGGAGGCAGAGGTGGGAAGATTGCTTGAGGTCAGGACCAGCCTGAGCAACATAGCAAGACCCTGTCTCTACAAAAAAATAGAAAAGTTAGCTGGGTGTGGTGGCATGCACCTGTACTCCCAGCTACTCAGGAGGCTGAGGCAGGAGGATCGCTTGAGCCCAGGAGTTGGAGGTTGCTGTGAGCTATGATCATGCCACTGCCCTCATGTCTGGGCAACAAAGCAAGGCCTTGTCTTCAAAATATTAACAAAAGAAAATAAAAAGGTGAGAATAACAAAACCAAAAACCTTTTACCAATATCTTCAATAAAATTAGGTGATGAAGCCTGAGTAAGAACAAGACCCCATCTCTACAAAAAAAAAAATATTAATAGAAAAATTAGCTGGGCGTGGTGGCATGTGCCCGTAGTCCCAGCTACTCCGGAGGCTGAGGCAGGAGGATCACTTGAGCCCCATAGTTGGAGGTTGTAGTGAGCTATAATGATGCTACTGTACTTCAGCCTGGGCAACAGAGCAAGACCTGTCTCAAAAAGAGAGAAAAAAAGGAAAAAAATTAGGTGATGAGATAGAGAGCCTCAGATTCCAAAATGGAAAAACAAAACCCTTATAGTGTCAGAAAGAATGTGGAAGGCAGTGAAGAAGTCAAAGGCACTCTTGAAGACTTTCTGAGAACCCTAATATTGCCATCAAGTTGTCACCTGACAATTTAGCAGGCTATTCTGAGAACAGTAGCAGAAATCAGGACAGACTCTGCAGGCTCCAATATGCAGTGAGCAAGAAGAGACCACAGAAGGGTGTGATAATGTTGGAGTGGGCTGAGGGCCCCAGACAAACAAAGCACCCTCCCAGGCACAGTTCAACATCGAGGAGAAAATTCTATAAGAAGGAATAGAGGGGACAAAGAAAATAAAAGATCCAGATAAAAGGCCTGGGTGAGCAGAGTAGAAAAGCCCAGAAAGTTCAAGCCCACATACATATTTTGTATCACATTATAGAAACAGTGAAAGAGTTTATGGCTGTTGAGGGAGGCAATCGCTTTACAGAAAAAAATACACACAAAAAAATTAATAGAAAAATTAGCTGGGCATGGTGGCACGGTGCCTGTAGTCCCAGCTACTTGGGAGACTGAGGCAGGAAGATCGCTAGAGTCCAGAGTTTGAGATTGCTGTGAGCTATGATCACACCATCACACTCTAGTCCAGGCAACAGGGTGAGCAGGGGGAGAAGAAAAAAAAAAAGAATTGGAAAAAAAAATTATAAAAGAAGTCAAGAAGAAATGAAATCTATAGAAGTTAGGCAAAGATTTAACAAAGATTTAACACGTATAAACAGGTTCTTAATGTTTTTTTGTGCCAAGGGCCCCTGTGGCAGTCTGTGAAGCTGACGCCTAAAATAAATTATGTAGGAATTCAAAGGAAACCAATTACATTAAAATATAGTTACCAAAAATTCATATTTTTAGAAATATCGATATAGTAATATATGTGCTTTTTATTAATACATTAATAATAATCCTTCCATGAGCTCTTCCTAAGGAATCTACCAGAGGAGAGATAACCCTCTAGTAGGGTGGACACATCGGCACAGGGAACGGCAGCAGTGATCGTCAATGGTGGATGGCATCACAAAATGGTGGATGGCATGACCTGGTGGACAGGTCATGAGATGTCAGGTACCTTCCCATGGAAATACCCATCACCAGCTACAAAGGATTCTTGCCAAAATATCAAATATAAATCTAATCAAGCCTAGATCTAAACACTAATTTAGGGGAAATGCAAAAGACAGAGGAATGCATTAAAGGACAAAATCAGATGGTGATAGTATACGGGTCAAAGGACCTGGTTTCTTCAACAACGAAATTGCAAGAAAAGAGATACATCAAAAAGACACTTAAAAGACGTATTAACCATCTGTAATGTTTGGATCCTGATTCAAACAAACTGTATTAAAAATGTGTAGGATAATAGTATAAATGTGAACACTGCTAGATAACTGGTATTAAGGAATTCTTCTTTTTTATGTGTGTGATGATGGTGTTGGAGTTAGGTTACAAGAGGAAGTTTTTATCATTTAAAGATATACACTAAAATATCCATGAAATATATCTGATTTGCTTCAAACGGGGTAGCGCTAGTGCGTGGGAGCACAGAGGAAATGAGCTCAATTGTAAGCCGATAACCGTTGACATTGCATGATGGGTACATTTAGAAGATACAACTAGGAGACAGCTTCCTACAAGGCCAAAGCCTCCTTTATATTTTTCTTTAATATATATGTGTTGAAAAAAGAAAAAAACTAAAATAAAAAACTAAATCTCTTTTCCACTGCCTACTTCCCGGTTCCCAGGCTCTTTTCCCAGAGCCAAACTCTCTTACCATTTTTTTGTTCATCTTTTCAGAGTTAGAGATTCCTTGACTTTTGACAGTTAGATACCAAATTTTTTCCTTCTCAATTTTTTATCTCCTTTTCCTATTGAGATTTAGACCTTGCCAAAAACCACAAAGTATTAGTTGTGACAAAAAGGAAAAAATAACTACAGTAAATATTCTGAATATTAGTATATCTGCTTTCATAACTAGGAAATCTTACAAACCATGGTTTTGTTTTTCATTTATTCAATCTATATTAATTGTTCAATGGATTCTTAATATTGGGATTTTTTTTTTAAGTAGAATTTTAAAAACCACCTATGTACTGTGACCCTGATTATTTTTTCCTCTGTAAAAACAAACCAAAAAATTCCTTTTCTTTTTTTCTTTTGAAACAGAGTCGTGCTCTGTTGCCCAGGCTAGAGTGCAGTGCAGGCATCGTATTAGCTCACAGCAACCTCAGACTCCTGGATTTGAGTGATCCTCCTGCCTCGGCCTCCAGAGTAGCTGGGACTACAGGTGCGTGCCTCGATGCCTGGCTAATTTTTCTATTTTTGGTAGAGACGGATCTCACTCTTGCTCAGGCTGGTCCGGAACTCCTGAGCTCAAGCAATCCTCCTGCCTTGGCCTCCCAGAGTGCTAGGATTATAGGCATAAGCCACCATGGCTGGCTAGTTTTGTTATTTTTTGTAGAGACAGGGTCTCATTATTGCCCAGGCTGGTCTTTTCTAAAGAACAATACAGATAAGTTAGCTAATCACAGGCCATATCAGGACAACATATAAGTAACAAGAAATGAGAAAGCCTGCAGCATTTAGGACAAAGTAATAACTTTTAGACAATACTATAGTCTAATTCTTGTCAAATAAATTGACAAAAACTTCATTTCATAAGAACTTGTTTCTCTCTAAAACAACTACTAAACACACGTGTATGTAGCATATGATGGTTGAGAGAGCATAAATTTTTTTTAAAGCAGTAAGGCCATTTTTATGAAGTTAATGATTTTTATTGCCTTGGTCCAAAATCTTCGCTACTCTCAAACTATTAGAATTAACTTGAGAAATATTGTCCAAGAGAAAAATGTCTGATATCTTTAAAGGCATGTTATTGTGTAGACTAGAGTAAAAGAGTAATTTCTAAAATTTTCTATTATATTAATATATAGATACATATGGGTATGTGTATAAAATAACTTAATCCTCCAATACATACCCAGGCCATTTCTTGTACAGAAATAGGTAACTGCAAAGTCACTAGGGAACCAGTAATGTTATATAAGGGAAAAAAAGCATAACCTTCTTCTTGATGTTAGGTCAATCACGTGTAATGGAAAATCCCATAAGTAAAAAGAATTGTGGGCTGGGCGTGGTGGCTCATGCCTGTAATCCTAGCACTCTGGGAGGCCGAGGTAGGCGGATTGTTTGAGCTCAGGAGTTCAAGACCAGCCTGAACAAGAGCGAGACCCCGTCTCTACTAAAAATAGAAAGAAATTAGCTGGACAACTAAAAATATGTAGAAAAAATTAGCTGGGCATGGTGGCACATGCCTGTAGTCCCAGCTACTCGGGAGGCTGAGGCAGGAGGATCGCTTGAGCCCAGGAGTTTGAGGTTGCTGTGAGCCAGGCTGACGCCATGGCACTCTAACGCGGGCAACAGAGTGAGATTCTGTCTCCAAAAAAAAAAAAAAAATTGTGGAGCAAATTCAGACGATAAATATGTACAAAATTTTCAGTTGCCTACCACCTGAAAAGCATATTTGATTTAATCTTCTAATTGACTTTCAGCCATCACTATAAGGCCACCTGCTAAAATAATCTTTCAGCTGTCAATATGATAGCTTTCTTAAAAAAAAAAAAGTAATATTGCATAGAATGATTTGAAACTACCAGTGTCTTTTTTTTTCTTAAGTTTGGTTCTGTGTTTCCCAGATCACTGTCTTTAAAAAATGGTTCAAAAATTATTTCTAATAAAATAATAATTAAATCACTTTGTATCTCATTTAAAGTGTATTAAAATTTCCTCAGGAATATTCTGTCCTCTGACACTATCATTTGAATATCACAGTTTGTGAAGTTTTCCACACATGATTTCATCTAATCTTTCCTACAGTCACCCAAGATAGGTGGTACTATCCCCATTTTTTAAAGATAAGAATACTGAAGATTGGTCCTGAAGCCAAGTCTTTCATGACCAAAGCCCACACTTTCCCCATGAATTGAGAAGGGACAGAATGTGGAGTGAATCCTTCGAGGCAAATACTATTACAGTTTGTGGATTGTGTTTCACAGGTTCTCAGTAATTTGGAGGGGAAATGTTTCTAATCCCATGTATACTCATTTTGAAGTAATTTTAAGTATAATTAAAAACCATATCCATCTACTCACTCATTGAAACCTTTATTAAGTACCTACCCATATGTACAATCCTGTGCTAAATATGAAGGAAATACAAAGATGAATTTTAAAATGGTGCCAACTCTCAAGGAGTTTACAATCAAATGACAGTGACAAGCAGTTTAATACAAATTGTAGGAAAGAAATTGTAAGTAAATATCTGACCCTGGTTGAGAAAACTCACTTTATTTCTTAATTTAAAGCATAAATTGCCAGCTGGGCAACACTGCTACTACATAGACCTTTATTAGTTCTCTTTTTAAAGAATGCTAATTGTTTCTAGGAAAGAACATGTCTTATCCTTAACATGTTTATGATTTGTTTGAATTTTTAAAACAAAAATTTGCTTAAAGAAGAAAAATGATAGATTCAAAAAATCAAATTAACATCATGTACAGAGACAAAGTGTGTTTGCAATAATATGTAAAAAGTTGAGGACAACTGTGCCTAGCACTGGAGTTAAATCTGAATTACTTTGGAGATCTGCCTTAGATAAGTTATTGGGCACAATTTCATCATATATAAAAGGGATGATATTTACTTCTAATTAAGATTCTAACTCACAGATGCTATAATTATTTCCATCTGTAATAATACATAGGGTTAGAAAAAACTAGTCTAGGCCAGGTGCAGTGGCTCATGCCTGTAATCCCAGCACTTTGGTAGGCTGAAGCAGGAGGATCACTTGAGGCCGGGAGTTGGACACCAGCCTAGGCAACTTAGCGAGACCCAGTCTCTACAAAAAAAATTAAAATATTAGCCAGGCATGGTGATGTGCACCAGTAGTCCCAGCTACTCGGGAGGCTGAGGCAGAAGGATCAATTGAGCCCAGGCGTTCAAGGTTGCAGTGAACTATGATCACACCACTGCACTCCAGCCTGGGTGAAAGAATGAGACCCTGTTGCTTAAAAAAAATATTTAGACTAAAACTAGGGATAAAAAGAAAATAATTTAACAGTAAACTCTTAGTGCAGAAATGAACGTAAATTTGCAAGTTATCTATTTTTCTCTATTTTATTACTTTTTAAAATGGCTCAGATAAGAAACTTAAATCACTTAACAAAACAAGTTTGAGGATTCATTTTGTGAAATGTATTGCAGAGAAAAAGAATGGGCAAATAACGTATTTAAAAATATTTATTGATTCATGCTTGGCAGAGAATTCTTAAAAAAGAAATCGCCAAAGGCCAATACTTCTCTCTGCTCTCAACACTAAGCCATTTTCTTCCACCAAAAATAATGATGGATATTTTTATAACTAATCAGTGTGTGACAGCTGTGATTCTCAAACACTTTTTAAAAATACAAGGAAGATCATAGTTGTAAACAGACCACATGTAGTGATCACCATAACCGAACAGGCAAAGCCTTACTTACTCTAACTGACCAAATGACCAGTCAGCTTTCAGGCTACAAATGGGTTTGCTCAATCAACTGCTCTGCATATTGTCGAGGTGTCCCCTAGATGTTCTTAAACTCACAAATGTGGCTACTGACTCCCCCATACTACAAACAACAGCAAGGGCATAGAGAGGAGGCCTTGCCAATTCAGTTTTATTCTTCGACAGATTTCTCTTCTCCACTTTCTTCATCAGCTTCATCTTTTTCCTTGCAAGAATCCTGGCTGTTGGTATCAACAAGATAATGTTCTTCCTCATTCTCTCTTTCTTCTAGTTTTTCTTCTTCATTAAAGCTAGAGGAAAAAATTTATCAATCTTTCAAAGGGAAAATGAGTTTTAAAGGTAAACAGACCCTTTGCGATGTATGCCATCGTGTAGCCAGTCTTCAAGGGCATGAGTTCCAATTTGTTATCAAGAAAACTCTATAAAAGTGCCAATTGGGAAATTAAATATTCCTGAGAGCTAATCTATTTCAAAACTTGAGTGATTGACTCTTCAAACTTTATTTGAAAGCAAGCTATTATTTTCATTATTTATGTCAGTCAGAAATCTAAGTTATTTTGCTTTGAAAACAAAATACTTTATCCCTGTGTAATATTTTGAATGTGCCAAACATGTTGAAATATCAATATGTTTTATAACAGTTCCCATGTATTCCATTAGATAAAAGATCTTTTTAAAACAACATAGAATAGTATGCTTTCCTGCAGGTAAGAATTTTTTCGAAGGTAAACCATTCAGATCTTATATATGTTACCTTTCTTTATCTTCAGTGAAACTTTTCATCTCTTGATTGCTGAGGTACTCAAATACTTTTCCACTTTGGCCTTTCTTTGAGACAAACTCATCAGATATTCCTAGTGCTTTTAGGGTTTTAGAATAATGCTTTTCTGCTGCCATTCTTGCATTTTTCTATAGGAAAGACAAACCTTTTTAGATGAGAACAAAAGACTTTAAATTTCCATTCAAAATGCATGGGTTCAAAGTGGCAGTGAAAATTAAGTTCAACAACCACACTGGGTTGAAAATATGCATACCCTATGATCAACAATTATAATCCCAAGAATATACCCAGAGAAACTCCTATATGTGACCCAGGAGACATATACAAGAATGTTCAGGATAGTACTGTTTGTAATAACCCCAAAGTGGAAACTACCCAAATATCTACCAATAGTAGGATGAATAAATACAACAGAGTAAAATAAAGCAAAGAAAATGAATGAACTATAGCTATATGCCACAGCATGCATGGCTCTCACAAATATAATACTGAGCAAAAGATGAGCAAAGCACGAACAAGTACATATAGTATGATCTATTTATATAAAGTTCAGAAAACTAAACTAGGCAAAACTAAACTATATTGTTTGAGGATAGGTATCTAAGTGGTAAACAAGAAAGTGCTTATCTCAAAAGCTAGAACAGTGGTTACCTCTTAGAGGGAGGTAGAAAGTTGCAATCTGAGGGGCACACTGGAAATTTCTGGGGTGCTAGTCTAACAATACAATTTGTTAGCTTGGTGGTAGCCACATGAGTATTGATCTATAATTATTTTTTTCACTATACCTAGGTTTTATACACTTTTAGGACTACAGAAAGGTATCTATCTAGAAAAATAAGAAAATATGTTCATGTGTGAGCTTAGTTGTCAGAGAGTTTTTTATGTGCTTACTGTAATTTTTATTCTTTATAAGCCAAATCCCCAACCCATCAAAGGTGATGAAATCATCAGTGTTGCTATCTTTACTCTGTGGAAGAACCAAGGGAGATAGCAAAAAGAATATGGATTTAGAACTGGGTTCCAGTCTCCAGAATGTTAGTTCCTGGCTTTGGGATCTGCTGGAGTTGTGCTGACCCTCTCGTACGTGGAGCAAGTCAGAAGTCTTCACAGTTCCTGAGACCACAGGTTTTATGGAGCCGCAAGGTGACTGGGTTCACACTCGTGCCTCAATTTTCCTTTTCTTCTTTTCTTTTCTTTTTTTTTGGAAGGGAAGATCAACTTTACTTTTAAGTTCTGTGAATGGATCTGGACTAGTATAGGACCAAGAATTGCCCTTTAGATCTCCAACTAAAGCAAGGCGACTAGGAAAGGCCCAGTTCCAATGCACCAGGAGGCATCCCATACTGGAAAGAGCATAGACGAGAACCCAGTCTAACCTCCACACTTAATAAATTAGGAAACCAAGACCATCCCCCTCCAAGTTAAATGGTTTGCTTAAAGTGAGTGATAGAATCAAGTCTAGACCTTAACCCTTTTCCTAGGTCCTTTCCACTCCATCATGCTGCTCTAAGTGGTAGTGGTCGTCCTAGAGTTTGAAGGTGGCCTAAAGCCTGACTTCAGCAATGCAATTGTCAGATACTTGCCTAACCTGGGGACCCCTGCATAACAAGGGACAATGGAATCCAGTGTTCCACAGAAGAAACCAAAATAGCAAAGAATGACTACAATGGATAAAACTATCACAGTGCATTTCTTGATACTCTGGAAAACTGAAAAAGGAAGCACTCAAACTGCTGCTAAATTGCACCCACTGTGAATAACGACAATTTTTAGAAAAGTAAGTAAAAACGCATCCAGAGGCTGCAAATACAACAGACAAACCTTGGAAAACTGAAAGGCAGGGAAAAGTGAGAAATGAGAAGTATGATCAAAGATTGCAGAAAAGATTAAAGAAACCCCAAACCTAACTCTGAATGCATGAAGGACAGTATATTCTGATTTAAGTGAATTAAATATAAAAGAGATTCAAAAGACACTAATAATCAAAGTTAATGCTAGTAAATCTCCATCTGAATTTCATTTAAAATTCAATTTAACATCTACTCAGTTAATAAACCCTGTGATTCCAAGAAAGAAGACAACATGGTTTGCTCTATAATGGATCACAGACATACTCTGCTAGGGGATCACTTAATAGCAGTGAGACTACAATTAACTGCTATAAATGGGCAATGCATAATGTTGCAATAAATTTATTACATAACAGCTGTTAATTAGCAGGGATAGTCACGCAGAATAGACTGCAAGAAAAAAATGTTCTAACTGATGTTAACAAAACCAAAGCAATAGTGATTCACTGCCATAGTCCCTCCATATGTAGAATGAATAACCTTTTAATATTTTACATCAAGGTGAATAATGTATATTATTGTTCCTAATTGGAGCAAATATCGCCCCTCTGCATTTTACCATGCATAAGACCTGTAAAGACTATGAAATAAAAGGAACAGTTAAAATAACTGTATGGTTATTTTATTTTACTATCAAAGACTCTCCAAAAAAGATTAGCTTTTTTTCTTCCAGAAAGTAAAATAACACAAGATGATGAAAGTTTGTCTATAATCAGTACCTAGTTTGAAGAGAAAAAACTTTTTTTTATAAGCAGAAGTTTAGTTTCTAGTTAATTCTTTCATTTATTTAATAATTATTGAACACTTACTTTGTGATAAGCCCTCATGGGAGGTAGGGGGTATATGGGGAAAGAAAAGTTATGGGCAAAGGGAACAGCATATGTGAGGGCCAAAAGTGGGAGAAATATCAGCTATAAAATTAACGTATGTTTTCAACACTTAAAATTTCTTTATGGGTTTAATTTCATACACACCATTTATTTTGCCACATTTTCTGTGGTGCTTCGAAATGGTGGAATTCATAGCATGACAAAACCACTTATTAATGCAGAGAGTCATCACAAATACGTCAAAGTAGTGCTTGCAGCCTGGGCTAACCCCAGAAAGAAAATGTAAGGTCATTAACTGGCTAATTTGATCATAATCATTCAGTTCTGTTTTTAACAAACATTTATTAACATCTCCACCGTGCCAGACATTGTCTTAGGTGCTAGGTCCTGGAAATTCAAAGGTTTGACAACAACCCTTAAAATTAATTAGCTAGAAGGGAAGAGAGACTATTCCACAGATATTCCACACAATGCGGCAGGAGCAAAGACACACCGTGTGCACAGGCCACTAAAAGAACACAGAGGAAAAGGGCACCCAACCCACCCTGGAGAAACAACGCAAGAAGTGATTGTACACTAAGGCTTGAAAGAGCAAGAGTTAGGTGAAAATAGGAAGAAGCTCTAAGGATGTTTAAAGAATGGCAAGAATAAAGACTTCAAGTTTGAAACTAGTTATCTAGTAGTCTGGAAAGTCCTGAACGTAAACGGTATACGTGGGTGGAGGAGGCGGGGTGAGTGCGGTGGTAGATAGACTAAAGAGGTTAACAGGGATCACAGAGGATTCTGTATACCATGCCAAGAACTGTAGCTTTATTTTCTGGGAGGAAGCAGGACAGCTTAGGGTTGAGTGTTTGGAAGCAGATCAATTTGGGATTCAATCCTTGTTCTACCATTTACTAATCATAAACCTTATGAGTGACCTACCTTCTTTGAACTTCAGTTTCTTTACCTGTAATATAGGGAGACCTACCTTATGGTATTGTTTGGGGAAATTAATGACAAGACTCCTTGAGACCATTCACTGAAAATCAGAATGAATGAAATCAATGAGAAACGATGATTGCTCCTATTACCAAGGGTTATTAACTGCCTACCCAGGGCTAACATTTTAGCAGGGGAATGGGAATGGCAAGGTGAAGGTATAATGAATGTCATTGCAAAGAGCAAGGTGGAAAGACCAGTCAGACTATTATAATAATTCAGATAGAAAATAATAGAGGTTTCATCTGGCATTTCACCATCACAGATGGTGGAAGAGCAGATTCAAAAATTACTAAGGAAGAAAACTTGACAAGTCTCTCAAAGACCAGTTGGGGAGGTCATGGGCAGGCAAAGTGGCTCCCAGTCATCTAAATTATGTCCCCAACCAAAGTAGGAAATCAAGAGATGGATCTACTTGGGGGTAAAAATGAATGTAAGATGCCTATGGGAAATCTAGGTAGAGATCACTAGAGAAGTGGACATAAAATCTTGCAGTTCAGAGCTGGAGGTAACATCTTTGAGCCAAATGTCAATCACTTTATGCTGTATAATACAGAACATTTTTTTTTTTTTTTTTTTTTTTTGAGACAGAGTCTCACTCTTGTGCCTGGGGCGAGTGCCGTGGCATCAGCCTAGGTCACAGCAACCTCAAACTCCTGGGCTCAAGCAATCCTACTGTCTCAGCCTCCTGAGTAGCTGGGACTACAGGCATGCGCCACCATGCCCGGCTAATTTTTTCTATATATATTTTTAGCTGTCCAATTAATTTCTTTCTATTTTTGGTAGAGACGAGGTCTCGCTCTTGCTCAGGCTGGTTTCGAACTCCTGAGCTCAAACAATCCGCCTGCCTCGGCCTCCCAGCGTGCTAGGATTACAGGCGTGAGCCACCGCGCCCGGCCTACAGAACATCTTAAAATGATTTTTTTCTCTAAAGTTGAAACTGAGATGTTAAAAGAAATCCACCCCTTAAAATGAGAGGCATTATATAAAATTATATTCAAATCAGCAAGTGAAAGGATTACATAACTGAGAGACTATAAAGTGCATATTCATCCACAACACACGTCCATTGTCCTCGACAGTAACTGACAAGTACAGTCCTGTAACTATGCTCATCTGCCACAGGTAAGTGCTCCTGCTCCAACTGTCTACTGTCCAATTGTACCAGCTCGAAATTCACATCATAGCACCTGTACTCTCCAGTGATTCTGTCTGTTGTTAAGCCATGTCACCCACACAAACCCCTCCCTTATGAGGACAAAGAAGATGGCCTGAAATTGACAAATCTCCAGTTTTACTCAGTTGTAAAATTGAGTGTAAATTTAGTAAAATCAGAGTCCACCGTCCATAATACCAATTTGTTTTTCCTATAGAAAGGTAGTCCTTTTAACAATTACAGAGAAGATGGAATTATAGACTCACTTTAAAAAAAAACATAAATCTGATTCAATAGCCATTTTGTTTCATTTTTTTTAATTCTTCGAAGACCTCCAAATGATATTGTGAAGCCTCACCTTAATATTTCACCACACTGGTACTGAAAAATGACTAGCTGTTAAACACAGGTTGTGAAACGAATATTTTGAGAATGACTGGATAGGCAGCATGCTCTTTATCAAGCCTCATCAACAAGATTCAATACTCAGATTTTAAGCAAAATTACTTACTTCGCTGATTTGATGAAGCTGTCACAGACAACAATAATATATCTCAATAATTATATAACACGTAAGAAAAATGGACTGTAAATTTAGGAGCTGAAGATGTGGGGGGGAAAAGCTGATAATAGCTCTTAAATTCCAACAAACACAACCTGAGCGACTCTTTCAAATAGCAGTGGCCTGTTTTTTAATTTTTCTTCTCTTTCTTCTAGTTCTCGTCGATATTCTCTCATCCTTTCCTTTTCACTCTTTCTAAAATTAAATAAAAGGAATGGGATTTTAAAAGGTCATCTAAGAAATAAGAACTTGCACATATAACATTTAGCTTAGATGACAAATCAGAAATTACAAGCGCAGTTTACAGTTTACTTCAATTCCTTTTCTAGACTGGTAACTACTTACGGAATGTAGAATAAAAATTATAGGTTTTGAAAACACACATTTTATGCCCTGGGAACAGTTTGAATACTTCGACTTCTGAAATCCTCAAGGCATAATGTATTCAGGGGCTTCAAACTGGCCTGAAGAGAAGAATGAAGGCCGTCTTATCTCATTTATAACTGCATAAGACCAAGAAAATTTTGGTCCAAACTACATATCTTCTCTTTAAGGAATTTCTTCTGAAAATGAGACAACCTTGCTCTGATTTTTTTTCCCAAAATGACATCTCTTAAAGATTAGTGGCAAAATTATTAATAATTCAACAGGAACAAATCAAGGGAGAAAGGAGGAACAGGAACCAAAAGACGTTAATTTACCATAAGCATACTTACTCTTTGGACAAGATCCTATAATGAATTAAATTGTGCTGTTTTTTCCAAATCAGATATACTAAAGCTACTGAGATAGTAAGATCTTATGGATTAGAGAAAATATACTTTAAAATGATAATTACGCTTAATTATACACAAGTTGGTGTTATGAAAAAGCTAGTTTACTTCCTAAGAGTAAATAGTATATTTCTAAGGAATGTTTTGCTCAAGTTCATCAAATAAAGCTCCCTCTATCAATGAATTAATGCTACATTATATAGGAATATTCATTGTAATGAAAAGCAAATACGTATCTTTTGGTTCTTACAAAGCAGATTAAAAATTAAGAAATTGTCTTACTTACCTGACTTTGGGGGAGATATTTTCCTACTTAAACATTTTTATGTGTAACATCTAGAACACTGGTTTTCAAACTTTGTACTGCAGAACTCTAGTGTTCCGTGAAGGGGTTCTAGGGATTCTACAAATATTTTTATTTTTTATATTGAAACTATAACAAAAATATAACACATACTACTAAACATTAACACATCACATAATTGATGTTAATTAACCCCAATGTGTTAATTTGTGATATCAGATTTCACACATACCTTAGAACAAAGCTCTTTGACATACCCATTTATTATTGAAAAATACTCTCAGATTACATGGCAAGCTGTTAAAAAAAGAGCTTTATCTATGCAAATCAAGATTTTTCTCTGCATTGGTCCTGTGCCTAACTAAAAAAATAATAAATAAAGAGATTTTTCCCAGTACTGTATTTATTGTGCAATCAAAAATAATATAAAGAAAAAGATTAGATGCTGATAATCAGATTATAGCTATTAACTATGGCCATAATAGAAAATGTTTCTGTTCAACACAGCTTCATGGTTCTCACCGTGGAGGTGAGTGTATACATTGGTTCTCGCCATGAGGTGAGTGTGTGTATATGTGTGCTGAGAATAAGTAATAACTGGAATCCAGAAACTAAAATACTAACACCATTCTCAATCTGTTCATATTTTGGTATCTACTGATTTAAAAAAAAAAAGAAAGTAAGTTTGAAAACCAGTGGTCTGAAGATTCAGGATTCTTTCATGATACCTGAGATATTTTACTCTGGATTTAGACATTTGAGCTAAACTTTGATGTGAGTCATAAGCCTTAGCCCGGGTTGTCAGGAGTTTCTGCAATTCTTTCATTCTTTGCTTCTGCTTAGTTAGGATCCGATTTCTCTCTTCTTCCAACATTTTCTTTTCCTCAAGTGATCTCCTGAGGGCAACAAACTAAGGCTTAATTCACTTTAAGCCAATGAGAACATTGTTTAGCAAAGATTTAACAGGGGATAAATTCAAAGGTTGAAAAAAGGCAACCTTTTGAGAAGGATCTGACTGTGAAATTAGAAATCATACCAAGGTTGACTGTAACCTTTTCTATACCCAAAGTTTTATGAAATGGAAAATACATTCATTTCTTAGAATACTACCCTCTGGCAAAATTTTATATATTATAGTAAAATATCTTACAGATACAATAATAATTTCTTAATATTTCCAAATTTACCAACCTAAAATCAACAGAGCTGCAAACACCAGTTTAGCAACCATGAGTCAGTCAGTACTGCATCCTAGTTATTTACCTTATGGCTTGTTCTCGTCCTCTGGAAGATTCTGTGGGCATTGGAGGGTTGCAGCTACAAGGCAAAGGCTTTGCACTTGCACTTCTTGCTGGTGACTTACGCCTTGGAGACAAATAAGGCCAACGTGTTTCTTTTAAATTTTCTTCATCTGTTTTAATGTCTGCCAAAATTTTCTCTCTTTTAGTAGATGCACGAGAAGATGCACGAAGATCAAATGGTTTACAGACTGTTAAGAGTTTTGGGCACTTGTGTTCTGGGAGGTGTTTCTGATATCTCTCAGGAAGGTCTTCAATATCAGAAGTCCGGCACTTAACCTTGTGTTTACACTTCGATTTTACAGGCTGTTCGGGACCCCTGGGGCTCCTGAGGCGGCAAGCTGGCCTAGAAGGCAGAGGGGACGAATTCTGCGAAAGCTCTTGGGCTCTCAGCCGTGCCCTAGTGTTTCCACAGAGCTCTTCTTCTTTTAACTTGTCATTGGTGGTTGAACCATAAATAGATCGAGGTAAGGGTCTGGCTTTAAATCGATTTGTTTTCTTTTTAGACTTAAAAAAGTCTCTCAGCTGCTTTTCCTGGGCTGCTTGCTTCTGTTCCTCCCTTGCAATAAATTTAAATGGCTTTTGGGAGGCTAAAAGAGCTGCTTTGCTTTTCTCTTTCTGAGACCTCCTCCGCTCTTCCTTTTGCTTGACTAAATCACGATAAAGGGGGAGAAAGACAAATGCAGGAACTGGATTGGCTCGGAATTTCTTCTTACACTCTGAATCTTCCTCTTGTTTTCTGAGCAGGTTATGTGCCATTTCAATGTCTGATTTAGATTTCATGGCCTCTTCTTTTTTCTTCTGTTCTCTAATCATCATTTGAAAAGGCTCGGGTACCGTAATTGTGGGCACCCATTCTTTTGGTTTCTTCCTTGTTTTTTCAACTGCTTGGAAGTCAGTATTTTTACACTGAATGTAATCTTCAACACAAAAGTTTGTCCACATGTTGTTGATGAGCTCCTTAGCAAAGGTCATCACTCTATTTTTCCCAGGATAGTCTTTTTCTAGGTTGGGCAATTCCTCTTCAGAGGAAGACATAGACAAGGAGGAAGACCGGCCTAAATCAGGCTCAGAAAGCGATGCCATTAAGGAGACAGGGTGATAGGAGTTCTTTTCTGATACAGATCTAAGCAAGAAGAATAATTAGGTTACACTTTCAATTGTATGTGACCAAATATAAAAATTAAGATAGAGTTAAATATTTTCTAAGGTCAAGGTATAATAAGTTAGAGGCAGGATCTGGATAGGACTTTTAGAAATTATCACTTTTATTTAGAATAGAGCTGGGAGATGCCTAAAAATTATCTAGTTTGATTCCTTCATTGCATGGGGGAGGAACATGAGATGGCAGAGGCTCCTTGTGTCTAACTTCTACTCCACTCTTTCTAGAGTCATCATCCTAAAACATATATCTGGGCTGGGCATGGTGGCTCACGCCTATAATCCTAGTGCTCTGGGAGGCTGAGGTGGGACGATCGCTTGAGGTTAGGAGTTCTAGACCGGACTGAGTGAAAGTGAGACCCCCGTCTCTACTAAAAATAGAAAAAATTAGCCAGGCATGGTGGCACATGCCTGTAGTCCCACCTACTCGGAAGGCTGAGGCAGGAGGATCTCTTGAGCCCAGGAGTTTGAGGTTGCTGTGAGCTAGGCTGATGCCAAGGCACTCTAGCCCAGGCAACAAAGTAAGACTCCGTCTCAAAAAAACAGAAAACAAAAAAACAAAAAACATGTATCTAATCACATCACTCTCCTGCTTGAAACTTTTCAATGATTCCTCATTGCTACAAAGTCAAGTCTAGATTGTAAAGCCCTTCAAGACTGGTCCCTGCCTACCTTTTCAGTCTTACCTCTGACCTCTCCCTACTTTTAATCACCATTCTTTTTATTTTATTTCTTTTTATTTTTTAGAGACACGGTCTTGCTCTGTTACCTAGGCTGTAGTGCAGTGGTGCGATCAGAGCTCACTGCAGCCTCCAACGTCTGGGCTCAAGCAATCCTCCCACCTCAGCCTCCCTAGTAGCTGGGACAACAGGTGTGACCCACCACACTTGACCTTTCTCAGGTCATAACCAACTTTGTGAAGTTCCTCACACACACCATGATTTCTCATGTCGCCTTGCCTTTGCATATATGGTTTCTGCTGCCTAGAAGGCCACCCTTTGCTTCCTGCATCTGCAGCACTTCTTACTTCTCCTTCAAGACTGAACTCAGATGTGACACTTTTGCGGAAAATTCTTGCCTGCATCCCTCCACCAACACCTTGGCATGATCAACTGCTTCTTCCTCTGTTTCTATAACACCTTGGTACATGATGTTGTAATGCTATTTTTGGCTATTGGCTAATCTCTGAGCTCCTTCAGAGCATCTTGTTTTTGATGCTTTTGGGCACTGGGGACAGTGCCCAGGCATGGTCTGGCATACAGGAGACACGCCATCAGCGCTGACTGACTGGACAAATTGCCAAGTTTTAAAGTGAGTGAGTTCACAGAAGAAATGTCTCAAAATTGCAGACTATTCTGAAAACGTAAATCAGGTTCATGTCTCCTAGTGCTAAACTCTTTGTACTAGATCTTTTTTTTTTTTTTTTTTTGGAGACAGAGTCTCACCTTTTTGCCCAGGCTAGAGTGCCGTGGCATCATCCTATCTCACAGCAACCTCAAACTCCTGGGCTCAAGCAATCCTACTGTCTCAGCCTCCCGAGTAGCTGGGACTACAGGCATGCACCACCATGCCCGGCTAATTTTTTTCTATATATTTTTAGTTGTCCGATTAATCTCTTTCTATTTTTAGTAGAGATGGGGTCTCGCTCTTGCTCAGGTTGGTCTCGAACTTCTGAGCTCAAACAATCCGCCCGCCTCGGCCTCACAGAGTGCTAGGATTATAGGCGTGAGCCACTGCGCCCGGCCTGTACTAGATCTTTAATGAACTCATGTTAATTCACATATTATGAAGAGCTTTTAAAATTAAACTTTAATATTCATCATTTAAAATGGCCCAGACTAAGTATTTTGATACATTTCTACAGTTCTATGAGTGGTAGGTCAGAGAGAAGAGACCAAAATGGCCACCAACTGACCCTCAAAATAAGAGGTCACCTAGTAAGCTGACAAATCATTAAACATTTTGAATAAAATCCCACCTCTGTGAGATGAACCTAAGAGTACAAAGGAATATTTAAGAGAAAATATTCTGAAATAACTTTGTTCTGCACTTTCTAGTATACATTTTTATAGTCCCCAAATGACACTGAGTACAAACTTACCCAGAAGAGTCACTAAGAGCATCTTCCTTGACGATCGCTGGCTGAACTCCCTTTATATTTAATTTATCCTGGTACATTTTCTCTAATTTTGCCATAGTTTCTATGTGGGCAGCCTTCAGTTCTTCTAGTTTCCTGAAATACTCTTCATTAGATTGGAAAATATCAGAAAAGTTCACAAAGTCCTTATAGGTTATTGGTGTATGTTCATTCACCCCAGAAAAGTTGGTGTAAAAATCAGCCTGGTGGGGAGGGGGAAAAATCTGTTACGTGGTGTTTGGAATTGAAAAACAAATTAAGCTGACACTGATCCAAATGCTGCTTCTTAGAGAGTCCACCTAGGTAGGCTGTAAGTTACTTGTGGGCTATGTACATTTTCCCCCAATGATATTTTAAGAACAAGAGAGCGCAAAACAAACTGCCAGAAAACAAATGCCATTCAATCCACTTGATAAAGGATGGCTAGATTCCCAGATTAACCAACAAAAGGTATTTAACCCATTATCATCATACTATAGGATAGAATCACCCTTTACAAAGGGTTTCTATAAGGAGCCTCCTTCTGAGTTTTAAGTTTTAATTGCGACGCAGAGGAACACAGTTCCTCCTGCAAACCAAGCAACCACAGCCCAAGCCCTCCCTTCAGCTGGGCTCCTGAGTATGGTCCAAGGATGTGCCAGTGGAGAGATGGGTAGGGATGGAGGAGGGCATAGGGGCGGGGACGAGGTTGTCAGGGGCTTATCAAGGTGCCCCAGAGAAGCCCTCCCACCATGGAGTGGGACCTCAGGAAGGAGTAAGAAGGCAAGGGAGATGGTGGGAAGGACTTTCAGAACAGCTGTTCCTGTGGCACAAAAGCAGTAACTCCCAGGGGTGACAGGGACTCTGGGAGTGACAACGGAACAAGAAGGTAGTAGTTATTCTATATACAGGTCATGCCTGGAAAGATCTGACTGGACTTGTCCCCTCACTCCTTTTACATACCTTTCGGTTCTTTAAACTGAAGCAACTAAAGACATAAAACCCCATTTTCTCCATGAATGTAAAAATTTTAATATGTTCTTAGTTAAGAAACAGTTGAAATTATTTATGATAATGCATAAAAGGCTGCCAACCATGGTTTTACATTGAGCCTACTGCCTGGAACAGACTCAAAATTTAAATTAAAAAAAAAAA